>JADLZL010006158.1:0-54995 GCA_015844335.1 Chrysopogon serrulatus | reverse complement strand
TCACCGTCGGATCCTTTGCTGAGATCTGTGCACTGCCTCGCGAATGTGCCTGAGATTCAAAACATTTTGCCTCGAGTCCAGGCAATTCATCGCTCCCCCGTACGCCCAAACCCTAACCCAATCAGCGGCCGCCGCTCCCTCTCTCTCCGCGCCGCTCCTCAGGACCGCCACCGCCGCCGCCCCTCTCTCTCGTCGCTGCTGCCCCCCTCGTCTTCCCTCTCTCTCTCTCTCTCTCTCTCTCTCTCTCTCTCTTTACTCTTCCTCTCTCTTTATCTCCGTCACTCTTCCTCCTCTTCCGCTCCCTTTCTCTCTGTTCGTCTTGCAGCCGTAGCTCTCTCTCCCTCTGTTTCTGTGTTGTTCCTGAGCTCATTCATCAGGTTGATTTTTTCGATTCAATGTTCAGGTAATCTGTCGATTTGAGTTCTTCTTTATTAAATTCAATAGTACCTGCAGTTTTCTTGACATTTCTGAGCTCATTCATCACCGAAAATTTTAGATTAACTCTCTTGGTACACTGCTACAAGTTAGATTTATTAGTACTCGGATCCGCGATTTATTTTTTCTTTGTTACATTAAATGATAGATCCAGTTCGATACTATTGGATTTTTTTAATGAAAATGCATGTCGTCATTTATGGATTGCTCCTTTTATGAAACTCCTTCATCAACCGGAGGATTGGTTCTTTTTAATTTTTCTACTACATATCAAATATGACGTAGTAATGTTTTTCATGTTCTTTTGGATCTGCCAGATCTGCAAATAAAATGGTATTCTGATTTTTGTTTACCTACTAGTATGGGTCCTGTAAATTTCCCACTGAACAAACGTGACAAGAACACTTAAAAAATCCCTTTTACTGTAACTGCACATAGTCGATACCTTTTAGTTGGTCTTCTTCTAGTGTAATTCCAGATTTAGTTAACTACACAACAATGTCCTGCTATAGATTGTACTTTCTTTATAATCTATATGGATGCCATTAAGTTCTCGGTAGTTTCAGGCTTTCAACATTTCTTGCCTGATATGACAATCAATTTATTGAAATTGTTGTAGGTCAGCCAGTGGTGTACTTCGGATATGTGTCTGTAAAGTGTTTTTTTCCAATGGTTTTAACGTCGCTTTGCTTAACTTAACTGGACTTTAATGTACTTGAAGATGCATGCTTTTTCACTTAGTTATCAGATTCTTGTTTTATCAATTAGCTTTCAGTAGGCAAGTTGAATTGATATTATGCTTGTCCCCTTTGTCCACCCTATGAAGGTGTTGCTTGACTGATGTGGCATTTGGAAATCTCTTGGGATGAGGTTAACTGGATGTGGCGTGCAGGAGCCTTCGATTGATGTTGAGTTTCATAGATTTATTGGTTTAATTGTGTAGTCCAGTTATGTTAAAAGCCTTCGTATCACTATGAGGGTGAGCTTTTCTTTCTTTTTGGTTGGATTAATTATTGTGCATTGATTCAATTCAATTTTATTTCCTTTTGAGTGAATATATAAAAAAGAACTGTCCAAATGCATGCTTCGAAGGTCTATATGTGCTTTCCTTTTCTTCCTAAATTGACTGCTTGCATTTTTTTTTGGGCTGTACCATTTGATTCACGGTTGGGTCGAGTACAGTCTCTGTTAAAACAGACCATCTCTCAGTTTCTTTTAGACATGTTACCTTTTGGATTGATCATTTAGTTTGCGTACTAAAAAGTTAGAAGAATTTTTACACCTCTCGCAAAAAATCTGATTGCAGGAAAGGGATAGATTTTATATGCTCCTCACATACCTTGCTCATAACTCTAAGCATGCAGAGGCAACCTCTTTGCTTACATCGTTCTTTATCTCTTTTTTTTTTTTACATCGTTCTTGTTCTTTTATCTTCTTTGCTTCCTCACATATCTTTTTATTGTATTGCAAGCAGTAAAAGGGCTTCTGTCATTCATGAGACCATATATTTGCATAGTAGTCATCTACTGTAAACTACTTTGCTGCTGATCAACTCGAGTTTGGAAGTATAAAAGTACCAATAGAATTGACCCTTGCTGAAATATATGGGGAACTTACAAAGAAACCAGAGTTTTTAGGTGATTATCTAGTTGTATACCTTCAATCTTGTATCTTATATTAATAGCATTCATGCCCTATAATAGTAAAAAAAAAATTTGGTTTTCTTAGTTTATACTGTAATGTCCTAAGAATTTGGCTTTTGCATTATGCGCTTAAGTATTACCTATTGTAGTTCTCTTGATAGTGTTTTTCTCGAAAACGCAGGTTCTGTTAATAGTGTGTAGTACCTTCTTGATAATCTTGACAGTAATTACAATTACATTACCACAATAAGATAAGATAGATGTCAACACTTGTTATTTAATTTTTCAGGTGACACCTTTGTACTCTCACAGGATATCATTGCTGAACTATTTTTCAGCTCATTGGATAAGGTCAGTTGAATTTTCAACTCCCCAAAATGAAATTCTTTGGCAAGTTTGTTATCTAAGATGAAAGAATATTCTCTCAACTGAGTCCATCTATGCGAAGTCTCTCATTAGTGTCTGGCTTCTAGTTTTATTTTTGTTGATATACTTTATTATTTCACATATCTAAAATTTTTTTTTAATAATGGCCACAATTCAACATAGGCTGATTATATCACTTTTGCCTGAATCACTATGCTGTTGAAAGATCCGATTTCTGCCTCAATCTGACCATCCATGTTTATAGCTTCAAAGTACTATCGATGTTCTGTTATAAAGTTCTTTTGTTACCAAACTTTTATGTCCACAGCTTCTGTTGCCACTGTTGTTTGGTAGAGTAATCTAACAGATAATTTACTCTCATTATGTGATATTGTATCTCGTGATTTGTTTGTTAATTTTGCCTCAGAGTTAATATGGCAATCTGGCTGAGAATTTTTAGTAGTCCTAGTTTATAAGCTATCCAATAGGCTTTAACAATAGCTCAGTGATTTCAATTGTTATTGTGACTGAAATTACTCTATTTTACTGTTGGACCTGCTAGCAATAGTTTCTAGTTGACTATTTATATATGTAGCTTCACTCAGTATCACCATTCGATGGATCAAAACTTTGCATTTGATGACATCCTCACCATATCGTTTCCATGATTCTGCTATTCTTTCTCAAACTATCATGCTTAAACGCCATTGGCTTCAATCTGCATAAGGAGGTTTTCTGTTGTATCCTTCCAAGTCCTGTGCCACATGAAGACCATGCTTGTTCTATTCCTTTGGTTTCTCTTCTTTGGCAAGACCTGAATCTTGAGGTCATCATCTGCTAAACCAGGTGGCAAAGAGCGGTGCATCAAGCATATTAGTCTCCAGTAAAATCCCTCCCATGTGTACAAACATATTAGTCTCCTTTTTGTTTTAATTGATAATCTAAAATCATACACCATGTTAACAGAGTCATTGAGCAGCTGAACCTCAGCAGTGGTCTTAAGATCGTGAACCCAAACACTGAGGAACATACACTGTGTTAGGCCCTAAAACTGTACACTGCAACTGTACAGTTAAGCCCACTTGTATAATCTGGTAGCCAAGGCTCTATCATTAGTTTCTTTTAAAAGACATATATGTATACCTCAGAATTAAAAAAAAATTAATTGATTTGGATAAATCACTGTTGTTAGGAGCTATGCTGCTGCTGCCTTTCATAAGCTTTATCCCTTCCTGATTTGGCTCTGTTTTTGTTGGATTTGAGACTACTTAAGGTAGTAAAAAAATGATTAGTGTTATATTTGGGTTAACTACGATGTCAGCTCATTAGCTGATCTTGAGAATGCTTCATTGTCGATAACAACATTTTAGTTTTATGTTAGTGTTCTGGTGCTTGAAGTTACAGGCTCAAAGAAATTCAGAGCAGCCTCTTCATTGTTTCTTGCAATGGTTCTTTCTCTATTATATTCCCTTGCTTATGCTGCGTCAACCTTTGGTGCTACAAATCAAACATTTTAAAGATAATATAAAACAATGAAGCATAGATTTAGATATATTAACATTGATCTCATTTGAAATACATTGATAACTTCACAGGTCACACTCAAAAGACATTGATCTCATTTGAAATGCAATGATCTCATTTTCAGTGAAAGGCCCCTTATGATTCAATTAGAATGATCAGTTGTCTTTTTTGTATATTTTTTACAGTCTAAAATAATAGTGCCTGAGATTGTGCTGCAAATTTTCTCCATGCCTTACACTAATGCTAACATAAACATCGTCCTTTACACTGTGTGCAGGAGCTGTGGAAAGAAGCCATGCAAAACTTTGACAAGATCCAGCTATTGAGGCAAACTTCAACCCGATAGATAGTTTTTTATGGTAATAAATAAATGACAAGAGTTGGGGAACTAATTCAGCTGAGAAGAAACTTACTACCTGATTCAAGAATTGTCTATAGATTGAGGCTTTTATCCTACTTGATTGATGTTACTACCCTAATGATATTCCAGTATGCTTAAGTGACATTGTTGACAATAAAAGACCACTTCTCTGCTCTGTGCCTCTTGTTTTGCATGTCATTATTAATAATTAGTTTATATTTTTCCAAAAACTGAGGTGCAGGCCCACACACAAGGGCGCACACTAATCACTAGTTAAAAATAAAAGGGGGTGAGTACCCTAGAACACACCAACAGAGCAAAGTTAATACTACGTGATGTACCTACTTTTAACGAAAATTTTAAAGGTGTGCTTATTTGAAGTACAGAAGATGTCATGTAAATTTGAGTTCAAAATGTTCTATCTCCCACCCAAATTTGCAGGTGGTTGGAGTGTAGCTAGATTTATAGATTGTAAAAGAAACCATTGTATTTATGTTTTTCTGTACCTTTTAGAGAAATGGTACACTAACGTATCTAAGATGTACTTCGTTATTGTGGAGCAAAGTTTTTTTTCATAATGCATTATTATTATTATTATTTGATATAATAGCGTATACATACAAGATACATACATAAATACATATTGTTCCTTCATTTTGGGGTTGCATATGAAGCATGGGAAAAAAAATTGTTGCGGACTGAAGGCACATGAAATTAACATGTTTTATTTGACATGCTTGGTGTACAAATGTAAGTACTTTATCTGTCCCAAAAAAATGAAGTTTAGAACAATGCCATGTTGAAGTGTCATGTTTGATTCAAGATGTACCTATTTTTAATGAAAAGTTTAAAGGTGTGCTTATTTTAAGTACAGAAGATGTCATGTAAATTTGAGTTCAAAAAGTTCTATCTCCTAAAGTTGCAGGTGGTTGGAGTGTAACTAGATTTATAGATTGTGAAAGAAACCATTGATTGTAAAAGAAACCATTGTATTTATGTTTTTCTGTACCTTTTAGAGAAGTGGTACACTAACGTATCTAAGATGTACTAACTCTATTATAAATTATAGTTTGTTTGACTTCTTTAACCCTAATTTTGACCATTCGTTTTATTCAGAAAGATTGTACAAAATATCACATCTTTTATTGTGACTTGCTTTATTAATAAAAGGTCTTCAAAAATAACTTAAATTTAACTATATATAAATTTTTTTAAATAAGATAAACAGTCAAACTTAAGGTCAAAAAAAAAGTCAAATAAGGTCAAAAAAAGTCAAATAAACTATAATTTAAAACTGAGGGGGTACTTGTTATCGTGGAACGAAGTTTTTTTTCATAATAATAATAATAATAATATTATTATTATTATTATTATTATTATTATTATTATTATTTTTGATATAATAGCGTATACATACATGATATATACATAGATACATATTGTTCCTTCGGTTGCACATTAAGCATGGAAGAAAAAAGAATACAGACTGAAGGTACATGAAATTAACATGTTTTATTTTACATGCTTGGTGTATAAATATAAGTACTTAATCTGTCCCAAAAAGGATGAAGTTTTGAACAATGCTATGTTGAAGTGTCATGTTCGATTCAATTTATATAAAAAATAATATTTATCATACTCAATAGGTGTCATTAGATTTGGCATGAAACATATTACTTTATTATATTTATTTGATATCATAAACACTAATGATTTTAGCTATATATCTTTACACCTAAAAATTCACCTACATGAAATATATTACTTTATTATATTCATTTGATATCATAAACATTAATACTTTTAGCTATATATCTCTATACACCTAAAAAATCACCAGCGTTATCGTCCTATACTCACCCCCTGCCCCCACCTTACTCACGCGTCAAAACTTCGTGGCAACCCAGGCAGTCCTACTGCCCATGCTAACACGCATCTGCAAAGTTGCAAACTGTTCAATCCAGACTAGCCCATGTGCCAGTGGGACAGCTACAGGTGCTTCCTCTTTCTAAATTATAAGACGTTTAACTTTTTTTGACCATAAATTTGATTACTCATTTTATTTAAAAAAATTATGTAAAAATAGTCAAATTTAAGTTATTTGTGAAGAACTTTTATTGATAAAGCAAGCCAAGATAAAAAAATATTGTAAACTTTTTTAAATAAAATGAGTGGTCAAACTTAGAGTTTTAAAAAAATCAAACATTTTATAAATTGAGATGAAGGAAGTACACATCTACTCCTCTGGTCCGATTAGTGAGTCAGCGTTGAGAAAACCAATACCAAGATGGTAAGATATGTGTTGATAGATGCGCTCATGCAAACCTAGAGTTACTCCCACCAGTGCTCGCATAGATGCATGCGTTGCTGACACCCCTTCAATTTCTTAACACAATAGTTTTAATCCCTGCAGCAAGCTATACTGAACATGTTGACATTTGTGGACGGATTGTACGTTGGTGTATCTAGAAATAATTCTTTCGATCTTTAAACCCCTCAATATTTTCACCTGTTCGATAAGCTATAGTCCCGTGAACATGGAACACTCAACCCGCGGACATTGCAATATGTTTCTTTTTGGTAAAATTATGTCCCGTGGTGTGCCTTCTAAGAGTAAATGTACTCTCACTGTGATATAGAGTTTAAAATGTCAAATCATAAATATTTTAAAACATATGGAGTATTTATGCATCCATTCTTTAAAAAAATCACATAAGTACCATTCATAAGCTCCTTAGCTGTTTTGCCTCTACTGATTGACGACTGCTCCAGCGGAGCAGTACTAATGGTAACCGCACTCTGGCTAGTACTGATGGTAACCGCACTCTGACTAGGGCTCTATAGAGGTAGCCGCACTGCTACAACCCTATTCTATCAACATTTTTCTCTGCCGCATATAGTAAAAAAAAAAGTCAGTATAGTGGCCAGAGCTCGAACATCCCAAACCAAGTGTCATTCTTGTTATCTAAGAAGCAAACGTTATTAACTTTGATAAACAATATAACAAAAATATACCATGTAGGTGGTCAGGAGATAGGTACATTACCATCCCCTGTAGGTGGTCAGCAAATAGGTACATTAAAAAGATTACATTGTATCAAGTGAACTAGAGGGGAAATGGTGGAACATGATGCCATATACTCCATTTTATAAGTTGTTTTTGACTTTTTTTGGTATATGGAAGTGGGTGACTATGTAACTAGACATATGCTATGTCTAAATACATACAAATTAAATGTACCAAAAATTGTAACAGACTTATAATTTGGAACGGAAGGAGTAGTCAACCAATGGGTAAATGCTGGAACACGATATCACACATATTCTTAGTCCATTCAGGTACTTCGGAACCTTTTCTATATAGCATAGTCCATGATGCTATACAGATACAACTACTTTATACCTTTTATCTATAATTGTGGAGCGACGGGAGCATCACTAGGTCAATCATGGGATATATCTTCATAATAATTCTTTCTTGAAAGAAAATCTTGATAATGTTTTATATAGACCTAGATAAATTTAAAATATTTGATTTCTCAGAAAAGCAAGACTTTTAGTTCTTTTACGATGGGACTAATTCTTATCATTCCTCATTTATATATCCTATTGCAAATGGTTCTGCTTCCAGCATGTGGGCGTCTGCAAGATGTTTGTTTTTCTCAATTGAAATCTTGTGGGCATCTGCCAGCCTGTGACATAAACGTGTGCAGATTCTATCCAAGACCATAGTTTCTGAGTGTGAGATCCTGAATATTTTCATAGCTCCCTTGCTTTAGCACTGCCAACATTTTAATGCAGTTCCTCTGCATCAATAGATTATGACATGTATGCAGAATAGAATTTGGCACAGATGGATTATATATTATAGACACAAGCAGAATGACAACTATTTGGACTTTTGGGGAGCTAAAGAAGCCAAAGAAAAAGAGAGTTACTAATGGGAAGAATGTTCAAACTACATTGATATTCAGTAGCTCCCATATGCGAAGAATGTTCAAACTACACTGATATTCAGTAGCAAATAGATAACACAAGTCCTAGGCAAATAGTCAGAAGCATCAATCGCAGTACAAATTACACAACAGATGGCAAGCAACCATCTACAACATTGTTCTACCAAACAACAGAGTAGGTACATAGGAGGTAACACTTGTTGCTAGGAACATCCAAAGTAGTTGGTGATAGTGCACTTTGGCTGCTTTCTTTTTTTCTTCTTGCTCCCAAAAAGATTAGGTACCATAAATGATCCACTCCTCAACATAAATCATGAACAGGCAAAATGACAGATTAACCACCATACTTCAGTAGTTCAGCATAGGAAATAAAGGATCCAATTAGTCTAATACAAAACAAGTTTAGTTCCAGGAATACAAACATCAATCATGGTACTCCTGTGACCAATTCTCCACAAAAGTGCATATATCAACACTTTTAGTGTGGCACTCCGAGGCCTTGTGATCTTCGAGTCCACAAGTAGTGCACTTCATCTTGTTTTTTTTCTTCTTGCTCCCATTGGTAACTCTCTTCTTCTTTAGCTTCTTTTGAATCAAGTCAAAACGTGATTTGTACCTTGTGATCCTTGGTCTGTTCTTCGACACGCTTTTGCTTCGGTGGCCTCATTCTCAATAGTTCAGAGTCACTCACACGAGCACTACAACCTGCAGCCCCGTAGCTATTACCAAAAGTCTCTCCATCTGTATCAGTAGTAGTGCCATTTTCACCACAACTTCTTTCATCATTGCTATGAACCCCATCAGTTTCACCTATAGCCTTCATTTTCATGTAATCTGCTATTTCCATGAATGCCCTGTTCATATGTTTTGTGGCGATCTCAAAAGTCTCAGCATCATGGTCGCCCTCTGTGACAATGCGTTCTGCACTTGCAGATAGCAGCCTGTGCCTATATGTCATTGCCGGCGCTAGAAGTGACTCTGAGAGGTAGAAGTTCAGCTCATCAGGTACAGCATCCCTAGCAACCCTTGTCCACCGATTCATTATGTGCCGATCTGGAATTCTCGAAATCCCACGCTGAAGCATAACCTAGAGAATATGCAATGTCCACAGTTAACCAATACCAATTGAGTTGTTAGCTGCTAGCAGAACATGGTGGCTAACAAAAAAGAATTTACTCTCAGAAATTAGTACATATGTAGACTAGTGCAGATAGATAACTTTTTGAAAATTTATCATACCCATATGGTGTGGCAACATATAATCCCCAAGTGGTTGTACAAGCCACAATCACAGTCATAAAAAGCACCTCCATCTTGCACTCGGACCGAGAATTCCACCATCGCCCAACGCTCCCCGCCGCTTGGCTTTGTCATGCACAACCAAGTAAACCGATGGGGCGTTCGTATCATCGACATTATATCGAGTAGATTTGTCAACTTGCGACCTAAACAACTCATATGCTGCATTGGTGTAGACTTGCATTGCATGTATCTCAACCAGCCATGCACGTTTATCAACAAACACAACCTAGGATTCAACAAAGTAGATAATTACATTTATTATTTCACTAAGAAGTATAATAAACTATAAATATAGCTCAAATAAAGGCAAACTGAAGGCATGTTTGAACTCTTAAGAGCCATTGCATTAGGAGAGCTATGTCGGGTTTTAGCTGTCAGGCTAATAAGCATCCCTCTACGATACTTGCAAACTAAAGGCAGCAAGCACGAGCCCAGGCAAAGTAGGGATCTAGTGATGTTGATTCCCGGATGGTAAGTGTAGCTTGGATGTAGCGCTGGTGTTTCCAAAGAGGTTACAACCTTTCAATTCAGGTATCTGAACATGAACCTTTCAAGTTCAGGTTATCTCGAACATGAACAAAACCGACCTAAATATGATCTGTAGTTCTGTACAAAAGAAAGGATTTGGTAGGTGACTGAATTATTAGTAATTGTTGTGATGCATTATCGAGATCCTCAAGTTTTATCGAGATTTTGTTCAATGCTATTGTGCTACACTATATAATTAAGGAATCCCAAACCTTTTCAATGATCAAAAGCTTTTGTTTCGGGATGTCGGAACATGGATATCTCAGTCAACAAATTAGATATGTCGATCTGGAATATAAAATCATCTTCCTCTTTTCCAAGGCCTAGCACTAAACTTTCCTAACTTTGTGTTGTTTGCTATCTAGGAATGCATCGAGAAAGGGGTCGTCTACCTTTGCAAGGTCTATGTTTATGTTTTAGCTACCACCTAATTATGAGTCCATATATATTGAATCTGGATAGTAATTTCTGCTTTTTTGGTCATTGCATGTCGCCCGAATGGCACCTGATGTTCTAGATAGTACGATGCAAACTAGCAGGTAAACCAAAATCAAAATACAAAAACATCATTACGTCATACTTGATTGCATGTAATGGGATAGTGAACAAATGAGTAATACCTGCTTTGTGCGGTGCTCAGCCTCGGCCTCTGCTTTGTACCGAGTTTGGAGTAACTTGTTATAGTTCATAACAAACCGATTCATTGATGAATTCCGTGGGACATGTTGCTTTAGCATATGATTTGCACTCTCTGAACGTTGTGTGCTGGTCATACCAGCACAGAAGACCCCTTTGTTGTATGGTTTAACCCATCTTTCCCTCTTTTTGTATGTACGCTGCATGAATTCATTGTCTCTGAGATTGTATTTTTCAAGAAGCTGATCCCATGCAATCTCGAATTCATCAATTGTGAGCATTTCATTTATAATTTTGCTAAATTCATCATGGAAAGGTGTACCATAGTTGAATATAGGTCCAAGCTCCTCTTGTGCTGACCTCAACACATGCCATCTACACCAAAGATGTGCGGTTCCCAACAACATCTGCGCAATTGCAATTCCCATAGCTTGACACTGATCTGCAAAGCATTATTTAGAAAATAGTGTGAAATTAGTCACAAACTGTTGAAATTGTATACATACTAGATTTATTGATTATGTCCGCTCATACCAGTTAGTATAGTCTGGGGCTTGGTCCCCCCATAAGCTCCACAAATTGTTCGAACACCCACTTGAAGCTCTCCGCTTTCTCATCGACCATTAGAACACCAAAGAAAAATTGTACTGAAAATGATTGTTAACACCCACAAAAAGTCCAAATGGCATTTTGTATATGTTGGTGCAGTATGTTGTATCAAAGGTAACAACATCTCCAAAACAAGCATATTGGCT
This sequence comes from Chrysopogon serrulatus, assembly GCA_015844335.1. Taxonomy (NCBI): domain Eukaryota; kingdom Viridiplantae; phylum Streptophyta; class Magnoliopsida; order Poales; family Poaceae; genus Chrysopogon; species Chrysopogon serrulatus. The sequence continues at coordinate 43,489 of JADLZL010006158.1, read as the reverse complement.
TCTACTCTTACCATTGCACCACATAAGAGTCTTGATCGTATTCTTGTCATCATAGTCCACACAAAACTTAAAACCCTGGTCCTGTTTCTTCAATCCCTTGAACACTTCTAGTGTCTTCCTCACATCATCAGCTCTCTGTTCTTTTGCAATCCTTTTGCATAGATTACTTATTGAATTGTTTGACCATGGAGCTTCACCAGTAGGTCCAATGAGTTTTCCCATCATGATTGACCTTTGCCAAGGTGACATTATCATCATGGAGGTATCTGATCATGTCTTGGGTGTATTGGTCAATGTTTCCATGTGAACGCCAACACAACTTCTCAGCACATGACTCTGAAAGGGGGTGGTTATGATCAGCTCTATGCTCACTAATGTACCATCCTAAGTCCTGAGTACGATGCAAACGCACCATGGCTGGGCAATTTTTCTTAACAGTTTTGTACTGCACACGATTGTCACTGCCCTACATACACAAAAGAGCAAGATATTTTAATTAATTTCCTAAAGAAAACGAATATTGTTCTACATACATGTCCTAAAGGAAGAGCAGATTGATTTTTTTTATTACCTTGCATTGGCAGTGAAACTCTTGCATTCTGCCTTCCCGCTTATCTCCTTTTTTGGTTCCAAAGCCAACCTCCCAAGAGTATAAGTTATAAAATTCTTGAGCCTCGGTAAGGCAATTGAATTTTGTACCGAGAGTTGGCTCAAAAATATATTTGGTCTTCTTTGAAGGTGCATTGCGCAAGGCTTTCTCAATGGGACTCATTAAAAGTGTTTGGCACCTATCCGGCGCATCTTTTGGAAGCCTTTTTCTACAAAAGCGTTGTCATGTGAGCACTCGCATATCCAGTACTGACAATGATAAATCGCAAGGTGAAAGATTTAATTGTTGAATCTTCCTTCCTGTAGACAATTTAATTCACAAAAAAGGATTTTTGGTAAAGCAACATCATACGGCTGTGTATATTAATAATCTAGATAAGATCTGGATATCAGCACACCATCTATATTGTTTCCTAATCGAAAAAAATCAAAAGCAAGACTGCATTGATGGAAAATGGTACACATTCCTAATTGATGCATTAAAAATATAGCAGCGGTATTAAGCCAACTAGTGAACTCACCATTTGGGCCAGGCTTCTATATGCTGTTCACCATTCAGTCCAGATATCCCAGAGATGTCTTGAATACCTTTGCTAGCAACAAGTTCAATACCCATGTCCGCATCTGTTCCTACGTTTGGAACTTCAACACTTTCTTTTACATTTTCAGCAACGCCACCATCACTGCACACCATGTTGGCAATGTGGGAAATTCGAATAAGTCCGTAAAGGAATTCATATTACACTTTCATACTAAAGAAATGTTTCTGATTTATAGGAGTGGAACAAGTAGCAACTCACCTATCCAATGTGCAAGGATGATCCTGGTCCACCATGTTCGTTGGCTGCATGTGTGTATCTGCCAACATATCGCCACTGGTACCCACCATGCAAGAAGAATTCCCAATTGAACCACACGGGTTGGGAAATTGCAATATACCGAGCTTGCTTGCAAAACCAAGTCTTGGAACGTCGATCCTCCAAGAAACCCTGCTTATTATACAAAATAATATTAAAAATTGCCACAGATTTACAACATTTGATTACCAATAGTACCATGTTTATTTATTTTTTATCAGGTATAACATCAAGATGATCTGCTACTTAAAATTACGTAAAAGATTCACGCACCATTTTGGGTGGCCGAACCAGCCGAGAAAAAACTGTTTTGCCATGAATGGGTAAGAAAGTAGATCTGAAGCTTGCGCCCCTACCAAGAGTTTGACAGTCGCAGAAAAAAAGATAAATTAGAACCCTCGCTTGCAAGATCTAGAAATTCATTAAAAAAAATAAGATGGAGACATTACCTTTCCGCTCACCCACCATCTTCGAGCTCGGCAGCACCAGCTCCGGCGTTGTGCCACCTTCGACCTTTGTGGGCAGCATAGCTGAAAACCGAACAGGTCTTAACTACCCAGATCGAATCTGCACAAGATGTAGTTAATATACTTGCAGGGACACCAATAGTACCTTGATCGTGAGGAGCCCTTCCACCAATCATCCCTGATGCCCAAGGACCACACAGAGCTACTCCCCACACAGATCTAGGCTGGGCTCAAAACACAATAGTTCAATTAAAAAAAATCTCTTTTGACATTCGAACTAGTTAACAAAGCCTGTTCAAGTATATGACACAAAAAAAAAACTCACTTCAGATTTCATTCTAAAGTGGAACACAAAAACAACAGATTAGCCATTAAGAACAATTAGTATGCTTCAGAGAGATACAACTCTTGCTTGTAGATGTACTAAAGATATGCCTTTCTGGAAACTATTTTAAATCATAGTCACTGGTAACTGTCTATGCATGGTTGATAATTGTTTATCATTTTCATCACATTTGAATGTATGCAGCTCCCATATGAAATTAGAACCTATTCTTCCATATGGTAAGATTATGCACTCCAAAGTGTTTAAATTCATACATTGATACACAGTTGAAATAAGATATTCAAAGAAGTAACTCTGAAAAAGTTAAACAAAGGAACAGACACTCCAAAGTGCTTACATTCATAAATTGATATACGGCTGAAATATGATAAATAAAGTAACTAAAATCAGTGGTATTGCCTATTGAAAGCTAATTGTTAAAACAAGAATGTGATAACTAAGTGAAAAGCATGTATCTTAACTAGTCCTTTAAGTAGTTTTATTACCTGACGTTTATAAAATGTGGATTAATGTATGGTTTAAAGTAAGCAAAGTGTCGCTATAACCATTGAAAAATCATTTTACTGACACATATTTGAAGTACAACACTGACTGATCTACAACAATTTCAATAAATTGATTGTCATATCAGGCAAGATATGCTGAAACTGAAAGCCTGAAACCACTCCTTTATAACAGCCATATCAGAATATAGGAAACTACAATCTATAGCAGGACATTGCCATATAGTTATAAAAATTGGAATTACACTAAAGAAAGATCATCTAATTCAAAAAGTATTCATATGGCAGTATACTTATGTCATAGAGTTAAAGTAAAAAGGGACTTTATCTATTCTTCTCGGGCTTGCTCAGGTGTACTGACAAAATAAGTCATGTTCAAACCTATTCTTTTTTCTTTTCAGGCTCATATTCTTTTTTTCTTTTTTAACTAGAGATAGACGAACCTATGTACCAGTGTCAGATCTTTGGAGTACAGTGCTGATGAAGATCTAGCACATGAACAGGACATTTAACTCAAAAATAAGATGCATCAACCAATCAGATTAAGATAGTAAAAAGTGCTGCTGTAGTCGTTTTTCTCAGTTTTGTTCAGTGATAAATATGATACGTCAACCAATCGGATTAAGATTCAGTAAGAAAGGTATTGAAAAAAAAAAACCTTGATGTGTATGCCTAAATACTTCAGAACTAGCACTTCACATGATCCAATTGCAAACAGATAGCTGTCATTTTACAATTGACCGGGAAAGACTTGGAGGTACAGGATGTACTAATACGAGCTTTACTCATAAAGGTCCAAGCAACGATGTTCACGTGATTCTAATAATATATACTAGCAGAAAGGCCGATCTAGCGAAATGAAAACAAAAAAGAAAAACGAATGAGTGTATATAGTACCATCTGCCAGGATTACACACATAAAAAAAGAGAGATAATTTTGCATAAAGATTGGAAAATCATGTTAATTTTGCATTCAGATATCCTGGCAGCAATGCCATCTTGATTCTGGTCTTTGTTTATGGAGAACACGACCATGATTAAAATATAGTTGATCCAAAAATCTGGCCTAAAGGCCATTTGACGAGTAACATGGAAAGAACCAAATGCCAGGTCTAACATTATAATATAAAGAAAAAAAGTACAGGGAAGAACAGCGAGGGAGATCTCTCACCGAATCAGATAGTAATAGAGTCCATCTAGGAGAAAGAAGAAATTCGTCGCTTTTGCAGCCTACCGAGTTTGGTAATCCTGGAATAGATAGCTGATTAGGTTTAGAAGATGGTGGGTGACATTCAACCTCCATTTGGGGATCTAGAGAGAGGAGCGTACCTGATGGCTGAAGGAACGGAACTCAGCTGACTGCGGATGGGGAAAGAACTGACTGCAGATGGGGAAAGAAGTGGATGCGATGGGCGGCGGAGCAGCGGCGGGAGGAGAGAGACGACGAGGAAGAAGAACCGGAGAGCGGCGGGAGGAGAGAAACGACGAGCACGAAGAAGAGCGAACGCGTTCAAAAAGATTCGGCTTCTGGAGAGAATATGCTGTGCGTCGGTGCCTGGGCTTTGCCTAGCGCCGAACATTTCGGCCTCGGGAGTCAGGCAGAAGGTGGAACGAATCTTAAAGCAGCATCAATATCAACGGGCAGAAAACAGACTTCCCCCGAAGTGGCCTTCCAAAAAACCGCACTCGTCAGCCTTGCCGCGCGGGATGAAGGCCACCGAGGTCGAGGAAGCCAGTAAGCCACTGCGTCGGTGATGGAGGCCACGTGGAGGGTCAGCAACGAGCTGGAGTCGTCCTGGCCTTTGTGTCGGTGATGCACCGAGGTCGAGGAAGCAGCACGCCGGAGCTGTCTAGAGGAAACGCCCCGCGCAAATTAGACTAGATGGTATCACTTTGTGTGCATGGATTTGGAGGGTACGAGCACGAGTACGACTGCTTGGTGGCGGGTGCTGTCCCGTGCTGTTCTGGCGGCGAAGTTAAGGAACAGAAGCCAATATGGCGGTCGGTAAGATTTATCCTCTAGGCCTCCTCCCTCTATGATTGTGGGATCAAGAATCATTCTCCATCTTCCGTGTTTACTAGAGTGTTAGACTTCATGATTTCAGAAGATACGATGATGTGCCACCACAGCTCCACTCAGAGCCAATCACGAATAGATTAGCGACAATTAGGCGAGAGTTATGAGCAGACTGCCGATGATTGGCATCGGCGGAGCTAGGGAGGCGCCCATGCCCCGTGCATTCTGACACCGCCCCGTTCCTCATGTCTCATGGCAAGCTGCAGCAGTCATCCTCATTCCATTCCTACAAATCTGATCTGTATTATCTGAAAACAGTCAATAAAAGATATGCCTCAAATCAAAGTGATACCATAGTAATGGTTGATTCTCATTTTATTTCCATGTGGCCATTCCAATTTGCAGCTCTCTGTTTTCTCACACTGTAATTTTAGGGTAGTCACGTAGTCATGGTGGCTCAAATAATTCTAGGCTATGGTCTTCTGTCTTCTCACATTGGATGCAACCATGAAAGATAAGTCTGATTTGCTGCTTTTATGTGCTGAACAATATGTGTATATTCAAGGTACAAACAAAATATTTGAGATTTTCCCTCTTCCAGATTACAGAATCTGAGGTATTTTGTGCATTAGCACAAATTTCATATGCATTAAGGGAATGCAATTTTTCAAAGATGAGCTGGTGAGCTTACTACAGATACATGCAGACACGGACATCACCTAGAATGCACTGATGGACAAGCTTTTTATTTATTTCTGATATTAAGAAATAGGAGTCTCATGTATTTCTATATTGCTCTATTTACAGCAAGCACGTTCTAATTTCTATTGTTAGATGAATGGATTACAAAGATAGGTAGGTGGACGATTGACTAGAAATCTAGAATAGACTTTGTAAAGCCTATCTTGCTGACTTCAGATGAACAATTGTGTCCTCGTGGTGCTATAGGGAAGCGCTGGAATTAGAAGATGTCGCTGGTAAGTGCTGCTTGCCGCATCCTTTGCTCTATATGACCTCTTGCCGAGTCCTGTTCTTCAAATTCTTCCTATATACTATATATTTACGATTGATGCTTCATTTGACACATTTAACATCCATGAACTTTTGACTGCTTAGACTTTGAGAGGATGCAGAGGGTGAACCAATCTCCTTGCAGCCACAGGGAAGAAACTGAAAGGGCGGTGTTGTCTCATCTTTTGCTGTAACAACATGCTGTTGTTACACCAATGTCTAAGCAAAATTTCCGATGGCTGCATACTCCCATGGTCAAAGTAACTCATACTTCATTCAAGTTTTACACAACGAAGTCCTGGTTCAATGCATGTAAGACTTATTAACTTTCTTTCCTTTGTGCTTATTCATCTATTTGTTCTTCCATGATACGACGATATTCCCTATAACTAAATTTGTAACACTGCTTACTCCACTAAATTTTGGGTTGAGAGATAACTTTAAGTTACACTGCTTACTCCACTAAATTTTGGGTTGAGAGAAAACTTTAAGTAGTCAAATAATTTGATAATTTCAACAACTGCTTCTTTCTATGAATACAAAGACATGCATCTATCTCTATTGCGTGTTTTATAACCTAAAAAGATATTTATAGAATATTGATTTACTTGCGCAGATCTGGCATGTTTGTAATAATTTCTGACAAAGTAATTCAAACTTGTGTCGGTAGAACTACCTGAACAAATATTTGGGTTGACCATGTTCCTAGTCTCTATATGCAGGTTTGGCACCTTGACAGGGCGTAGAAACAAAAAGTACGACAATTATTATTACTCTACTAAATTGATAGGTGTGATTTGTTTTCTAATATCAATGGCGTGTATTCCAGTTTATTCAGGATTGATTTGTTTGGACTTTGATCAGACAACAGGATGCAAGGGCCAGGGGAATATGAACAAGTCCACATCCGCTAAGCTTCGCAAGGTTCCTTGACTATCGTCGTTTTTCTTTTAGTTCTTCATTAACCTGGAGCATAAATTTTATGAAAATTTATTGATGCTTAGTATTGGTCCAATTTAATGGTGGTTGTGTGTTGGATTCAACTATATTTACCCGTAGCAACGCACGGGCACTCAACTAGTATACTAGAAAGCATTTCTAAGTTCATCGAGTATATTTTGCAGGTTTAGGGCTTTAGGCTAGCGTTTAGGGTCAGTCTTTTTTTAATGTTATTCTAATATCTGATTTAAGTCAGATAGGGTTAATTGATGTCGTGCCAAGGATTGATATGTCCATTAATGATTATGACAGGGATCTCTCTTGATTTCTACATAGCGGTTCTTGTTGAGAGTTGCGTCATTATATGGGAACAACTTATTTTTTTTGGTTAAATAAATTGGATGACAAAATAATTTTTGTTTTGAAGCAAAACTACACCAATAAGTTAAAGGTAAGAATATATGTTTATTATATTAGGCAAAGGTGCATAATTTAAAGACACATATTATTATATTTATTATTTACTTTTATTATATTAAAAAGCAAACAAAGATACTTTATGATAGAAAATTATTTGATCTTTACTATCATTAGATCTTTACTCCATAGTAATGCTTGTACTATCATTAGATCTTTACTCCATGGTGCAATACCTTATGAGGGCTTGAGAGTGAAACCATCAAATCTACTACTACTTAGATGATAACTTCCATCCTTTGTCTATGGTCCAGTTGGTTACTACAATAGTGTGCATATCATTTTTCAATAAAAAATACCAAATAGCGCCGCCTATGCATGATGGAACTTTATTTGTGCCATGAAAAACAAAGAAGTTAAGTGTTTTGCGCCGTTCTTTTCAAGAAAAGCAATGCTACTGCACTTGAGCAAAAAGAAAAATGACACACACGCACATGTGCACAGGAACACCCCCACACAAGCACACACACACACACACATCATACAAGCACATGCGTGCACGCGTGCGTGCACACATACACACCACACAAGTACACATGTTCACGTGCACACAACACTTAACGATGACGCCTGCGCAAACTACCACCGGATACATCAAGTGGCATGACACGTACGAGAGCCAAAAGAACAACTCATCATGATTACCGACGCAGCCGAATGTTACACATACTGATACGGGGCAACTAGACAAAAAACCAAACATTTGTTTGCTTCTTCAATGGCATATTGTGTGTTGCATCTAGGTTGTTCTTTGTGTGTACTTGGTTTTTGAGTGGTGGGGTGTGTGGGGTTGTAGGTATGATGGTGAAGAGTAGTTTGTGAGGAAAGCCTGTAGTGGAGCAGCATATAAGAGATGTGTTTGGTAGGCATGGTATGCCATCTTGCACAATCGTTTGCATTGCAGAGTCCAGGGGAAACATGGAAGGCTTCATCCGTTCGTTTCTCCTACTAGCCACGGTGATATTCATCTTGCTTTCAATCTGGTCACTATGATTCTCGATCAGCTTGGCAGCAGCAACATTGTCCGTTTTCATTGGAGTGTAGTACAAGATGTTTTAGTGGGGCGATCGATCCATTGGGGTGGATTGTTTCTTCGGGATGCATCATTGGTTCATACTTTGTTCTTGTTTTGTAGGTGGCACTGGTTTGTTGGTTATTTGCTTACTCATTTCGGTTATTAATGATGTGCTACTTACACACATCGCGTTTATGTATGCATACATTTTGTTGCAGATGGTTACTGTTATCCTCTATATTAAATGGTGGCCCTTGAATCTTGTATTGGTAATGCTTATACTATCATTAGATCTTTACTCCATGGTGCAGTACGTTATGAGAGCTTGAAAGTGAAACCATCAAATCTACTACCTAGATGATAACTTCTATCCTTTGTCTATGGTCAAGTTGGTTACTACAGTAGTGTGTATATCATTTTTCGATAAAAAACACCAAATACCGCCACCTATACATGATGGAACTTTATTTGTGCCATGAAACAAAGAAGTTAAGTGTTTTGCGACGTTCTTTTAAAGAAAAGCAATATTTACTACACTTGAGCAAAAAGAAAAATGACACACACGCACATGTGCACAGACACACCCCCACACAAGCACGTGCACACACACACACACACCCCACACAAGCACATGCGTGCATGTGCACATACACACACACACACCACACAAGCACACGTGTGCACGTGCACACAACAATTAACGATGACCTGCGCACATTACCACCGGATACATCCGGTGACATGGCACGTACGAGAGCCAAAAGAACAACTCATCGCGATTACTGATGCAGCCGAATATTACACATACTGATATAGGGCAACTATACCAAAAAAAGCTAAACGTTTGTTTGCTTCTTCAATGGCATATTGTGTGTTGCATCCGGGTTGTTCTTTGTGTGTACTTGGTTTTTTAGTGGTGGAGTGTGTTGGGTTGTAGGTATGATGGTGAAAAGCAATTTATGAGGGAAGCCTGTAGAGGAGTAGCCTATAAGAGATGTGTTTAGTAGGCATGGTATGCCATTCTGCACAATCGTTTGCATTGCGGAGTCTGGGGGAAACATAGAAGGCTCCATCCGTTCGTTTTTCCTACTAGCCACGGTGCATCTTGCTTTCAATCAGGTCACTATGGATCTTGATCAGCTTGGCAGCAGCAACGTCATCTGTTTACATCGGAGTGCAGTATAGGATGTTTTGGTGGGGCGATCAATCCATTGGGGTGTATCTTTTCATCGGGATGCGTCGTTGATTCATACTTTTTTCTTCTTTTGCAGGTGGCACTGGTTTATTGGTTATTTGCTTACTTATTTCAGTTGTTAACGATGTAGTGCTGACGCATATCGCGTTTATGTATGCATACATTTTGTTGCAGATGGTTACTGTTGTCCTCTATATTAAATGGTGGCCCTTGAATCTTGCACTGGTAATGCTTATACTATCATTAGATCTCTACTCCATGGTGCAATACCTTATGAGGGCTTAAATGTGAAACCATCAAATCTACTACTACTTAGACAAAAACTTCCATCCTTTGTCTATGGTCAAGTTGGTTACTACAGTAGTGTGTATATCATTTTTTGATAAAAAACACCAAATACCGCCGCCTATGCATGATAGAACTTTATTTGTGCCATGAAAGACAAAGAAGTTAAGTGTTTTGCGCCGTTCTTTTAAAGAAAAGCAATGTTTACTACACTTGAGCAAAAAGAAAAATGACACACATGGACATGTGCACAGGCACACCCCCACACAAGCACACGTGTGCGCGCACACACACACACACACACACACCACACAAGAACATGCGTGCACGAGCGCGTGCACACACACACCACACAAGCACACACGTGCACGTGCACACAACACTTAACGATGACACCCGCGCAAATTACCACCAGATACATCCATTGACATGGCACGTACAAGAGCCAAAAGAACAACTCATCATGATTTCTGATGCAGCCGAATGTTACACATACTGATACGGGACAACTAGACAAAAAAGCCAAACTTTTGTTTGCTTCTTCAATGGCATATTGTGTGTTGCATCCATGTTGTTCTTTGTGTGTACTTGGTTTTTGAGTGGCGGGGTGTGTGGGGTTGTAGGTATGATGGTGAAGAGTAGTTTGTGCAGGAAGCCTGTAGTGGAGCAGCCTATAAGAGATGTGTTTGGTAGGCATGGTATGCCATCCTGCACAATCATATGCATTACGGAGTCTAGGGGAAACATGGAAGGCTTCATCCGTTCGTTTCTCCTACTAGCCACGGTGATATTCATCTTGCTTTAAATCAGGTCACTATGAATCTCGATCAGCTTGGCAGCCACAACATCGTCTGTTTACATCGGAGTGCAGTACATGATGTTTTGGTGGGGTGATAGATCCATTAGGGTGGATCATTTCTTTAGGATGCGTCGTTGGTTCATACTTTGTTCTTGTTTTATAGGTGGCACTGGTTTGTGGGTTATTTGCTTACTCATTTCGGTTGTTAATCATGTACTACTGACTCACATCATGTTTATGTATGCATACATTTTGTTGTAGATGGTTACTATTATCCTTTGTATTAAATAGTGGCCTTTGAATCTTACACTGGTAATTATACTATCGTTAGATCTCTACTCCATGGTGCAATAACTTATGAGGGCTTAAATGTGAAACCATCAAATCTACTACTACTTAGACGATAACTTCTATCCTTTGTCTATGATCAAGTTGGTTACTACAAGAGTGTGTATATCATTTTTTGATAAAAAACACCAAATACCGTCGCCTATGCATGATATAACTTTATTTGTGACATGAAAAATAAAGAAGTTAAGTGTTTTTCACCGTTCTTTTAAAGAAAAACAATGTTTACTACACTTGGGCAAAAAGAAAAATGACACACATGGAATTGTGCATAGGCACACCCCCACACAAGCACACGTGCACACACACGCACACACACACCCCCCCACAAGCACATGCGTGCACGCGCGCGTGCACACACACACACACACCATAAGCACACACGTGCACGTGCACACAACACTTAACGATGACGCCCGCGCAAATTACCATCGGATACATCCAGTGACATGGCACATACGAGAGCCAAAAGAACAACTCATCATGATTTCTGATGCAGCAGAATGTTACACATACTGATACGGGGCAACTAGACAAAAAGCCAAACGTTTGTTTGCTTCTTCAATGGTATATTGTGTGTTGCATCCGGGTTGTTCTTTGTGTGTACTTGGTTTTTGAGTGGTGGAGTGTGTGGGTTTGTAGGTATGATGGTGAAGAGTAGTTTGTGAGGGAAGCCTGTAGTGGAGCAGCCTATAAGGCATGGTATGCCATCCTACACAATCGTTTGCATTATGGAGTCCAGGGGAAACATGGAAGGCTTCATCTGTTCGTTTCTCCTACTAGCCACGGTGATATTCATCTTGTTTTCAATTAGGTCACTATGAATCTCGATCAGCTTGGCAGCAGCAACGTCGTCTGTTTACATCGGAGTGCAGTACAGGATATTTTGGTGGGGCGATCGATCCATTGGGGTGGATCGTTTCTTTAGGATGCGTCGTTGGTTCATACTTTGTTCTTGTTTTGTAGGTGGCACTGGTTTGTTGGTTATTTGCTTACTCATTTCGGTTGTTAATGATGTACTACTGACAGACATCACGTTTATGTATGCATACATTTTATTGCAGATGGTTACTGTTGTCCTCTGTATTAAATGGTGGCCCTTGAATCTTGCACTGGTAATGCTTATACTATCATTAGATCTCTAGTCCATGGTGCAGTACCTTATGAGGGCTTAAATGTGAAACCATCAAATCTACTACTACTTAGACGATAACTTCCATCCTTTGTCTATGGTCAAGTTGGTTACTACAGTAGTGTGTATATCATTTTTTGATAAAAAACACCAAATACCACCGTCTATGCATGATAGAACTTTATTTGTGCAATGAAAAACAAAGAAGTTAAGTGTTTTGCACCGTTCTTTTAAAGAAAAGCAATGTTTACTACACTTGAGCAAAAAGAAAAATGACACACATGGACATGTGCACAGGCACAACCCCCACACAAGCACACGTGCACACACACATACCCCACACAAGCACATGCGTGCACGCGCGCGTGCACACACACACACCCCACATGCACACACGTGCATGTACACACAACACTTAACGATGACGCCCGCGCAAATTACCAACGGATACATCCAATGACATGGCACGTACGAGAGCCAAAAGAACAACTCATCTTGATTTCTGATGCAGCCGAATGTTACACATACTGATACGGGGCAACTAGACAAAAAAAGCCAAACGCTTGTTTGCTTCTTCAATGGCATATTGTGTCTTGCATCCGGGTTGTTATTTGTGTGTACTTGGTTTTTGAGTGGTGGGGTGTGTGGGTTTGTAGGTATGATGGTGAAGAGTAGTTTGTGAGGGAAGCCTATAGTGGAGCAGCCTATAAGAGATGTGTTGGGTAGGCATGGTATGCCATCCTGCACAATCGTTTGCATTATGGAGACCGGGGAAACATGGAAGGCTTCATCCATTTGTTTCTCCTACTAGCCACGGTGATATTCATCTTGCTTTCAATCAGGTCACTATGAATCTCGATTAGCATGGCAGCAGCAACGCTGTCCGTTTACATCGGAGTGCAGTACAGGATGTTTTGGTGGGGCGATCGATCCATTGGGGTGGATCGTTTCTTCGATGCGTCGTTGGTTCATACTTTGTTCTTGTTTGGCAGGTGGCATTGGTTCGTTGGTTATTTGCTTACTCATTTTGGTTGTTAATGATGTACTACTAACGCACATTGCGTTTATGTATGCATACATTTTTTTGCGGATAGTTACTATTGTCCTTTGTATTAAATGGTAGCCTTTGAATCTTGCACTGGTAATGCTTATACTATCATTGGATCTTTACTCTATGGTGCTGTACCTTGTGAGGGTTTGAAAGTGAAACCATCAAATCTACTACTACTTAGACGATAACTTCCATCCTTTGTCTATGGTCAAGTTGGTTACTATAGTAGATTGTATATTATTTTTTGATAAAAAACACCAAATACCGCCATCTATGCATGATGGAACTTTATTTGTGCCATGAAAAACAAAGAAGTTAAGTGTTTTCGCCGTTCTTTTAAAGAAAAGCAATGTTTACTACACTTGAGAGCAAAAACAAAAATAACACACACACGCACACTGCATAGGCACACCCCCACACATTCACACGTGCACACACACACAAACACACACACACACACATCACACAAGCACATGCGTGCAGCGCATGTCTTGTATGCAGCTGCACACACACACACCACACAAGCACAGCACGCGCTCACACAAAGACCTCATAGACAATTTGGAATAGTGCTCCGATGTCCATAGGTGGACTAGCAAGTTCATCTTCTTTGGTACATGTATTTGATATGTTAATATGTTTATCTATAGATTAATTCCATTTAGCTAATAAGTTGATGGCTGAATAAGTAGGAAATGTTAGTGTAGACAAGTACTAACATATGCCACATTAACATTCATATGAATCACTATCCATCGAAGCTTTATTTTGTAGTAGACACCCAATCATCAACGATAGCTTTCTAGTCCCGGTAGCACAGAATGACGGGATCAGAAAATTCAATAGACGGTACAAGATAGCACATTTTATGTTACTGGCAGGCTTTTGTTCCTCAATGGACTCCTTTTTCTTGCTGGTAGCTCAAGTGCATTTCAATTATTAAATGCTGGTCTTGATGTTGCAATATTGTTTGAGGGCTTGAAAGCGAAACCATCAAAACTAATGCTGCTACCTTTGTCGTTTACAGTCAAATTGGTTACTACAATAATGTTTATATTATTGTTTTTAGTTTAAAGCCAACAATGCAAATACCGTCATCCATGCCATGAAGTTACTTTATTTGTTTCATGACAAACAAGGAAATAAGTACATCAGATTTATAAAGGTTATTGGTGTTCAAGTGTGAGGTCTATTAATGGAGGAAACAAATAATTTGTTTACCCCGCTCTTTTAAAGAGAAGAAGTGTTTGCAACACTTGAAAGCAAAAAAGGAAAATGATGTATATATATAAGTTAGCACCTTAGAGACAATTTGGATCAAAATAGCATGTCTCACAAGATAGAGTGCTCCAATTTCTATAGGTGCACCAGCATGTCCTCCACCTTCTTTAGTAAATGAAACAAATAATTTGTTTACCCCACTCTTTTAAAGAGAAGAAGTGTTTGCAACACTGAAAGCAAAAAAGAAAATGATGGGTGTGTATACACACACATATTTATAAATATAAGTTAGCACCTTAGAGACAATTTAGATCAAAATAGCATGGCTCACAAGATAGAGTGCTCCGATGTCTACAGGTGCACCAGCAAGGTGACTACCTAAAAATCAATTTGGCCATCTCCTAGCTTGGTCCTCTCCCAGCTTCCATGCAGTTGTGCATGCACGGATCTTCCCCATCGTGGCCGAGCAAGGTTGCCGCCGACCATCGACGCTGGCATTTCTGCCCGACCACCCACAACACCGGTGTTGCTACCTCGGACTTCCCCAAAGCCGGTGGTGCTGCCCTGGCCCTCCCTAGTGAGGCCATGTTGGCTTAGCCCTCACGGCGCCACGGTCCACAACACGGCTGGGCGGGACAGCCCCAATGATTCCCGTGCGGTGGTGATGCCCAACACAGCTCCCTTCCATCTCGTATCTCTTATCCTAATGTGGCTTGCTATGGCCGAATTCCTTTATGGCACATAGAATAACAAATGAGAGGATGACATACTGGACCCAAATGTCACTCTCTATCACGATGGATTTGGGTAGACTTTTTAGGTAGCATTGCTAGAGACGAGAGCTAAATATGGGTAGTATTAAAATTGGTAGTTACCCAAATTGAGAAGTAGATAGGCTACTTTAGGTAGCATTGCTAGGGATGCTCTAAGATATACCACATTAACACTCATTTGATTCACTATCCATTGTAGCTTTTGTAGCAGAAATCCAGTCATTTGTTAATCGCGTTTCTTTTCCTCGCTTTTCCGCCGCTCTCCCTGCCTCGCTTCTCCGCCGTGTGGCGGGTGCACCCGGTCGTGCGCGACGGCATGGACTACGTCGTCCTCCATGGCGCCGCCTACGGCCAGTACCTCGCACTCTCACCTGACGAGGAGGAGCCCGCCGGCCTTGACCACCGCATCCCTTTGAAAGGTCTTACATGGCTAGAGGGGGATGAATAGCCTAATTTAAAAATTACAAAAGCACTAGAGCAAATATGTTAGTAAGACAAATGGCAGAATGCGGTTTGCTCTAGCTCTAATTGTTAGGCAAGCCACCTAATAACAATTCTAGTAAAATATAATCTCTATGGCACACAATTTCTATGTCACTACTTACCACTAGAGAGCAAGAAGCTTAGCTAAAAATAACTACAAGAGCTATTTCTATTCAACTAGCTACCACCACTACTACACAAGTAAGAATAGATAAATACAAGGTAGAGAGGTGATTTTTATACCGACGGTTGTAGAGATGATGAGCCAATCACCAAGAGAGAAATCACAATATATAAATATTAATGAAATCCAATCAATCACCGGGAGACAAGATGACACAATAATTTTTTTCTCACGAGGTTCATTGTGGGTGCCGTGAGGACGGGTGGTGAGGATAGGTAGGTTTTGAGCTCGTTGAAGGCAGCATCAGCTTCTTCGGACCATACGAAGTTCTCCTTTGCCCTGAGCAATCGAAAGAAAGGGAGACCCTTGTCACCGAGTCGGGATGTATACCTGCAAAGGGCGGCCATGCATCCTGTTAGCTTTTGGATGTCTTTGACACACTTCGGAGGCTTCATATCCAGCACGATTTTTACTTTCTCAGGGTTAGGACGTATCCTGTCTTGGCTGACCACGCTACCGAGCAGTACGCCAGAAGGAACACCGAACACGCATTTGTTCGGGTTGAGCTTCCACTTAAACACATTTAGGGCCTTGAAGGTCCTATTAAGGTCATCGATCAGAGTCGAGGCCTCTTTTGTTTCCACCACTACGTCGTCGACGTATGCTTCGCACAGTCCGTCACGGATCTCCGCTTCGAGGCACTGTTGTATGGCACGTTGGTATGTTGCACCAGCGTTTTTTAAGCCGAACGACATGGTCGTGTAACAAGATAGCACCCGAAGGGAGTTATGAACGATGTCTTTTCCTCGATCATCTAAGGCAAGGGCGATCGATGATAGCCCGAGTAGCAATCTAAGAAAGAAAGCAATTGGCAACCCACGGTGGAGTCGACCACCTCGTCGATGCGAGGGAGCAGAAAAGGGTCTTTTTGGCAGTGTTTGTTGAGATCGGTGTAATCAACGCACATCCTCCATTCATTATTCTTTTTGCGTACAAGGACTGGATTTGCTAACCAATCCGGGTGATACACCTCTCTAATAAAGCCGGCATCTAAGAGCCGGGTTATTCTGCCCTAATTGCCTCCTTCCCGTCCCCGAGCAAATCGTCGAAGCTTCGCTTGATTGGTTTAGCTGTCTCGGAGACATTAAGGAAGTGCTCGATCTGCTGTCCCTGGGGACACCGTGGCATGTCGCCAGGTTCCCATGCAAAAAAACTTATGTTATCCTGCAGAAATGGACGAGCGCTGCTTCCTATTTGGGGTAAAGGTTGCCCCCGATCATCGCCGTCTTGCTAGGATCTCCGGGGACTAGGTTGACCTTCTTGTTTGCCTTGGTAATCTCTTCAGGGCGTTGGTGCTGCTTGACTCGAGGCTCGAGCTCCGCAGGCTTGAGGTCCCGAGTTGGAAGGTAGTTTCCTCCATGCGTGCCTTGACTTCTTCGCCTCGGGCGGCGGCAAACGCACTTGTCTCGCATGCATGAGCCATGAGGACATTACCGGAGGGACAAGATACCACTCGAAGCGGTTGGCAACTTGAGGACAAGATAGCCATAGTGCGGTACAACCGTGAACTTGGTGAGGGCGGGTCTGCCGAGTATTGCGTGATAGACACCGCTTGAAGTCGGCCCGCGATAAAGTTGGACGTGGTCGACGCGGAAGTGCTGCGGTGTGCGAACTGAACGGGTAGTGATATCTCCGCCAAGGGGCATGGAAGGCTTGTCGGGCATGATGCCCCAGAACGGTGAATCGCAGGGCTCGAGTTGATCCTCTGTTAGACCAAGCTCCAGGAAAGCATGGTGAAAGAGGATATTCAGAGCGCTGCCGCCATCTATCAGCACCTTCTCAAAGCGAACGTTGCCGATCAGAACTAGAGCGAAGCGACCTGCGTCAGGTAGTTTGGCCCACATGTCGGATCGACTAAAGGATATGGGCTGCTCGACCAGCCGGAGCTCGACATCGGCGACAAGCGTATCGACCTCTGAGAGGGCGATGATGCGTTTTTGAGGAGCTTCTTCTCCCGCGCATTTTCCGTGGTGCCCTTGCCTCCGAAGATCATGGCGGTCACATGCTTCTCGGGGTCTTTGTAGGTGTGACGCCGTGTTCTTTCCATCGCCCCGCCGCCGCCGGATTTGGAACGCGCACCGGGCTTCTTGGGGTAGCCTTTCTTGTTGGTGCGCCGCCGCTTGGGCGAAGATGCCGGGCGGCCGGTACCAAAGGTGTGCCCCTTGTTAGGATGATGGGGGCAATCACCGCTCAGGATTTTGTCGTTATTTCGCCGTTGTCGCCGCCGACCTCATGTTTACGGCCCTTGTCGGGTGTTGTTGACAAAGTTGCGCCGACGGTTGCCCCGCTTGCATCGATCACGCCGCCGCCGTCGTCTCGCCGCCTGTACATGGGTCGTCATCGCGACGGTTGTTGTTTCGGCCGCCGTGGGCGATCGCAGCTTCGCCGCCGCGGCGGTTGCCGCCCGTGGTCTTCCCCGGCCGGTGGTTACGACGATCGACGAGGCTCTCGCCGACCGTCATAGTCTGGATCTCTATCATCGCTGCCGTAAATAATACGCTTGTATATGTCATGGGTACCATCGTTGTATTGGACGAGCTTTGTCAACGCTGCGCCCACTCTTGGGCGATGTTGAACATTTCCTCCATTGTTGCTGGCTGCTTTTGCGCAGCGCTCTTGAGGTCGGGCGCTATGTGGGTCGCTTGAGCTTGGCGATGAAGATCCCGATGGCCTCCGTGACGCCGAGGTCCTTGACGGTGATCCGTACTTCGAGAAGCGGGCGGATATAATGCTATAAGGACTCATGAGGAGAGTCTTGGATCAAGACAAGCTCATACTTGGTGCCGGGCTGCTCGCAGGTTGGCCTGTAGTTGTCTATAAACATCTCCCGTAGTTGCGGCCTGTTATGGATGGAACCATCCCTTTGGCGCAGCAACCAACGATTGGCGGATTCTCCGAGCACTACCAAGTAGGTAGTTTGCCATGACGTGCTCGGCCGCCTCCTACCGCCTCGGACGGTAGTCTCATAGATGACCATCCACCTGCTCTCGATCGCCTTGCCATCATAGTGCCTTAAGTCTCGATCTTGAAACTTCTTGGCCAATTGACTTGGCACAGCCTTTTAGAGAAACATCTGGGCCCTGGAGCCCCGTGCCGAGCTCGGTATCTATCGTTAATGATATTACGGAGGTCGGGCGGGTTAGGTTGGTTGACCTCCTGAGGTGCGCGGGGTGGTTGCCTATTGCCACCTTGTCTTTGGTGGTTGTCGCGTCCTCGGCGTTGGTCTAGCTCGCCACACGCCGACTCTCTCGGTCCCGATCATTGGGATCGCCACCTTCCGTCCCGGTCCCTCGCGGTCGCGGTGAGTGCCGCGAGAGCAGCGGCTTCGTGACGGGCCGTGGACATCTCGCATGAAGTTGACTTGAGCTTCCGCAGCCCCGAGGTGATCGAGGACGGCCTAGATTTCCTGGGTAGCCTGATGTCGCGGAGTCGCTGGATCATGATCGCAATATTGGCGCTTAGGCGTCTTGTGGACTTGTCGATCGCCAACCGTGTCAAACTCGCTCGCTAAATTGTGGGGCTGCATCCCTCTTCTCTGCCGGTTGGCTCGTGGGGGCGCGGCGGATCCCCGCTCGGTGACTTGGCGCTGGCGTCGTTTGTGGCTGCATCCGCATCGAGACCCACGCCTCGAGGAGGGGGGGGAGCTTGAGCTTGAGCTTGGGCCGTGGCGACGTTGAGCTCGGTCTTCGCTTGCGAGCAATCCTTTGCTGCCTTTCCTCGACGTTTCGACGACAGGTTCTCCTTCGTCAACGCTAACGTTGAAAATAGCCCTCCCCGAACCCCCCGGAGGGAATTCCGTGAAGCCTGGCCGTATCGAATGGGTTCCAAGAACCCGTTGGGGGAATTCATCATCGTCCCGCCGCAGAGGCGGAGCTTGTGGAGGTAGAGCTTGCAGTGGGCGCTTGCTCCATCCAACCTAGAGATGGAGCTCGAGCCACCTTCCTTTCAGCGATCGACCGAGAGCCACCGGAGGCTTCCTCGCCGTGGACGCAGTGGATGACGTGTTTAGCTGTCCCTGCCGAGGTGGAACTCGACGAGTTGAGTTTCGAGGGGCTTGCGGACGCCGGTTTCAAAAAATGCCTCTCCGCCTGTTGCTTTGGGTACACCCCGAGTCGTTGGCATCCCGGGGGGGAACGGATTTTGGCCCGCCGCGATCCGGGCGCCACCCCTTGAGGTTGTCCGACCGGTTATCGGCCGAGGTCGAGGACGACTCAGAGGGTTTGGTGGTTGGACCCCGCAAAACTTGGATCTGAATGGTTTTGTGGGTTGGCGTGGACTCGGGGCCGTGCCGAGGTTGAACCGCTGCTAGAGCCGGGTCTAGACGGCGTAGGCCGGGTCGACGCTGGCCTGCGCGCCACGCCGAGGTTGAGCCGCCACCAGATCGAATCAACGGCGAATTGCCCAACGCGGGCCTCGTAATCGCACCGGTGGTCGAGCCGCTGACCGATTGGAATCTGGGCGGCGAAGGCCGGGTTGGCACGAACTTGAAGGTTGCGCCTTGTCGTAACCAGACGGGAGCCCTCGGCGACGGAACGGATTAGCGCTGACTTGCGGACCGCGCCTTGCCGCGGGTCGATCGAGCCCGAGCGGCATTGAGGGTCAGCGCACTGAGCCCGACGCCGACATGGTTGGACGAGAGTGAAGCCATCGCCGCAAATCAGTTCGACTGATTCCAACCGCCGACCATCTCCCTTGAGGCCCCTTCCGAGCCGATCGATGGATCTCGAGAAGATCGGAGTTGTCGATCCGCCTTCCTTGGTAGCGAGGGAGCGGTGGTCGGACGCCGGCCGTGGTACCCTTTTGAGATTGATCCCGAGGGACGAGGTGGCCGGGGCCCGAGGCACTGACGCCGGATCTGCCGAGGTTCCTCCCACGCCTCCCGTCACGGAGACAGTCCGTGTGAAAGAGCCGATGGTGAAGGTCGACCTAGCTTCAATCTCCATGGTTGTAGCGAAGGAAACCATCTTGCTTGCTACTAAGTCTACATGCGCACCCCCCCTACTGGCGCGCCACCGCCGACCTTTAAATATCGGCGGCGGTCTACCACGGGTATACCGATGGTAGTGATTTGTTGGTGGAGGCACGCTCTAGACTACAAGCAAGATGGAACAGGAAGAACAACACACACGGTTTACCCAGGTTCGGGCCGCTAGATGCGTAATACCCTACGTCCTGCTCTTCTGTTATTGATGAAAAAAGAATTGAATATGTTGGAGGGGGTCCCCCGCCCGCCTTTATATAGTCCGGGGGCAGGGTTACAGATCCTCGAGATCCGAGGTGGTCGGTTACAAACAGATCGTATCTAGGTAAAATACAATTGGTTTCCTAACCGACTAGTTTCCTTGCATGACAAGTAACTCTAATTGTCCGCCTGGGACTCTGACCAGGCCGGAAAGGCCGATCGGTCTTGGTCTTGTGGGCTGGGCTGCCCTGTTTGACGAGGCCAAAGGCCAGCCGTGAGGGTATAGGGGTCTAAACCCCCACGGTAGCTCAGTGACACGCACAATCCACTAAAGTTGCCTTTTGTAATCTCCATGGGGAAGGCACAAGAACCCCTCACAAATCCTTGATTGGGGGCGGACACAATCACCAAATCCCCTCACCAATCAACCAAACACCAACCGTATAGGTGACGGCAATCACCAAGAGTAATAAGAAATCCACAATCACAACAATCACCTAGTGCCACAAATATGAATCATAAATGCATAAACACTAGGGTTTCCCTCAATCCTCTCACCAAAAATTTCCAACCATGGAGAGGGAGAGGAGAGGGAGGAGATCCTCTTAGAGCTCTCAAATCAATCTCTAGAGCATGCTCTCTCACTTGATTGAAGCACACAAGCTTGGGAGTGAGAGATGAAAGGATGAGAGCTTTTCTTGTTCTAGGGTTTGCAAGAGGGAAGAACAAGAGGAGCTCTGTCTCTGTTTTTGCGTTTCAAAAGAATGGGAACCGAAGAGCAAGAGAGAAGGGAAGGCACTGGACTTAACCAGCCGGGCCTCCCACTCCCGCACACACAGGCAGCAGACGGTGCTGCCCCCTGCCCAACAGTCACAAGCACTGGCTCACGCTCTCCAACGGTCCGGCCCACACCAACGCAGGAAAGCAAACGGCGTTACTCCTCTGGTCGATGTGCAGTAGAGGAAGGAAATTTCCTTGAAGCTCCCTATTTACTACAGCTGGCCGGCTTTCTCTATTTTTTTTAAAAGGGACGGCAGCAGCAGACCAGCACTGCTCTCCATCTCTCCAAGTCAAAGCAGCAGGCCAGTAGCAGCCCAGCGTCTCCCTGCGGTCCTCCATCAATGAGGATGAGCACAACCTTTGCTGCTCCAATTTTTTTTATTCAAACAACAAGCAGCAGCAGCTCCGGTTCTCTCATTTGCATGCATGCAGGTCCTCTTTCCTCTGAATGGCAACAGCAGCTCTTCAGCTCTTCCTTCTAAAATTCCAGTGAATTTCCAGCTCGGGTACAAATATTGCTGGCAAGAGCTGCTCTGTTCTTGACAAACGGGGAAGGAGTAGCACGCTCCAAACAGAGAGACATTGCCTAGAAAAAATATTTCGATTGAACCGGTAATTGATCCAACTGCCTCCTTTCTTTTTTTTTTTTCTACTAGATTTAAGTGCTAATTTTTCAACCAATACCAAAATAAATTAAGCACTTAAATTAGCATTTTCACAAATAATTTTCTCAGGGTTTTCTCAAGCATCTCACCATGTCACTAAACGATAATGCATATGCAAAAGAGGCACACTTAGTGGCACTAGATAACCATTGCAATTAAAGATTTCTCCTCTTTATAGTATGGTTATCTATCCTAAATCCGATCACGCACTCTATTGCGTTTGACCGGCAAACAAAATAGCTCCTATCAAATATACCTTTGCCTTGAGCCCATTTTGTTTTTTCTCTTTTTTCTAAATGTGGAGCACTTGATCATCGCCATCTATCATCTAGCTCCATCACTTGGTGTGTACCAATCTATCTTGCAAATTACTCATGACAAAGATTAGTACACATAGGTTTCATCAATTATCAAAACCAAACTAGAGCTTTCACCCTTCCATCCAGCGCGGCTACGACGAGCGGGACCTGGACGCCGTCATGTGGAGGCCCATCGCGGTCGCAGGCGCCAACACCGGCGGCTACGTCCCACCCAGGCATTGGAAGGTTGAGGTCGTCCCACCTAGGCAGGGGCCGCCAGCCCTTCCGCTTTTCGACGGGGGTGAGTTTGGTTCATGCGCTTTCTTTCTTGGCACTAGCGTGCTGGTTTGGGCCGATGGAGCATAAATGGTTAATAAACTTAATTAGTGATCTTAATCACTTTAGAATTGATTGCCTTTGGGATTGACTGATGACCCTAGGTCATTAACCCTAATGACCCTTGGCACTAAGTCGATTGTCTACGTTAGCACGTCCGACATCGCCGCGACTTGTCGAGAGTCATGGGGATTCTCACCGGCAAGACCATCACCCTTGCAAAGGGTGGCACGCAGATCTTCATAAGAAGACCCTCGTCGCCGTTCGCCTCGAGTGGTGGTATGCAGATCTTCGCCACTTTCCCGATAGCAAATCCATCGGAGTGGCTTGATGCGCATCTTTGTTAAGATCCCGCACCACCACTAAGGAAGGGGAGTTGTTTGTGTCATTTAGTTTCGGCTGCATCTTCATCACATGTTCATGTTACCTTTTATGCACAATAATCATATGTTGCTTTCGTGTATTTGAGGGGTCTGAGGAAGGTGCTGCCGATCCGACCCCCACTGTTGTTGAAGTTGACCCGTTGCATCAAGATCCGAGTTCTTTGTCAATCCAGGTAAGCCCTAGATGCATTTAAACTATTCCTTGTGTTTTATAAAGTTTTAATAACTTTATGTTATATGATGATGCATTAGGTGATTTGGAGTTGATTGATATCCTATATTGATGCATTTACCTTCCTTAATGTTGATATATCATCCATGATACCTATTTTATTCACAAATGCTTAGTGATGCTTAGCCATGCTTAATAAGATTGGCTTTCAAAGTAAATGTTTTAACTATGAGAATGATTGATGGCTCGATGCTATGGGAAAGAGGAATGAAATTGAGACCGACGGACGTGGAAATCTTTTTGGTGGAAGCCGACTAGGATGCCTAGTCGAGCTCGTACCATTGAGTCGATTAAGGACCGTCCGTTGTTGGCCCTTGGATCAATTTGTTAGTACTAATCACATGCTCTGGTAGTCAGCTCCGTTGGGCCGATCTATGACGAGAACGGACAATCGCGTACTGGGAGTGGAGAGATGGTGGGAGTAGCTTGTACCCACTCTGCGGGCAAACCGTTAAGGACGGCGTAGGGCGGTGGTGTACTGTGCTCTCGGGTGATGTGGACCCGGTCTGGACATAGAGACTCCAAGTGTTGGGTTGATATATGGGGTTTCGAGTCCCACATTTATCGTGTGGTTAGGAATCCCCGGCTGGATATAAAAGCGGTTCAAATCGTCGTTGCTTCACGGTAAAGGAAGCTTGATCCTCGCCCCAACATCGTACTAACAATGGAAGTGGAATGGAATGATGGTTCATAAATGGTTATATGCTTGAGAAGTGTTTGCTATAGACTAGGTTCACCTAGAAAGTAGGAATGATAACTAATAATAATTAAAATGTTGCAACTAAGCTTTTACGCAAAAGAGTCCTTAATCTTGTTAAGTTTTACCTTGATACCTATCAGCTAGCATTCCTGAGTCTTCACCTCTTTTTACCGTTGGGTAAGTCTTGTGGAGTACTTTTGTACTCAGGGTTTGTTCTACCCCTGTTGCAGGTGAGCCACATGAGCAAGTGTGCTATGGCCCTTGCTGCATGACGGTTGTTGAAGTGTCTGATGAGGAATAGGTTGTTTGGCCTCTAGGCAAGGCACTTTTTGTTGGTTGGCTTGTAATATGTTACCTAGTGATACTCCCCGTTTGTACTAACTTAATCACCGGGTTTGTATAAGTTTGAGAACAACCGATGTAAACTACGGTTATGTAAGTCTTCCACTACTCTGTTGTATTTTGTATAAAACTGTTGGAATACTCCAATGTATCTGCAAGAATGTGATCTTGGTTGTTCGTGGTTTCATCGGGTTCACCCGACAGGATGTTTTTTAAGTTATGTGGTACACAAGCATAGCCGGTGGGTCTTTGGGACAATGGAAGGTGCTTGTGGGCCATATAATTTAGAAGGTTCTCGCCACATAGAGCCAAAGTGGATAGTCCATTAAAATATCAAAATGCATGGATAGTCCATTAACTTAACAATGTCACTTACGGTCATTAGATTTGAAATTGGATTTCTAGATCGAAAACCTTGATTTGTAGTGAATAAATAGTCCATACCCTTTGTTTTATTATTTGAGCCAAAGTAGATGTACCACCGTGGCTGGCGAAGTGGACAAGAGTGCACGTGCAGCACACACGAGCGTGCTAGCCTGTATGATTTTAGAAGAATGCCCCCTTAGAACCTTTGCACCTCTTATTCTCCTATCCTTCCCTATCTCTCTCTCCCACATCGCAACAATGGCGGAGGCTTACATTACCGCAACAGATTGAGCAACATCACTGCACCAACTCTATTAACATAACAACCTTTACCTAGCAAGTATGCACAACTAAAACCCTAACAATAAAAATGATTAACGTTGCAGCTACTGCCCACTACGATCAACCAATGTACTACCTCCTACAACCAAAATGGACAGATTTGGATGGCGAATGACTCTACACACCGAGGAGGTTAATTTGTTTTCCGATGCAAGGTTGTCACCCTCGTGTTGGTTCACCGTGTCTGCCATAGGATCTAGCACCTGGTGCCCTTCTCTTCCTACTCCACCACCACCCCCCGCCTCCACTCCTCTGTCGCTGCATCGTAATTTCCTCCACCGTCGTCGTGATGCGGAAGGGAGGGAGGGAAAGGAAGAATGAGAGGCGCAAAGGTTCTAGGGGGCTTTTGCAAAAACAGCATGGGCCAACATACTCACGTGTGCTGCTCGTGCACCCTTGTCCACCTCAGCAGTCATAGTGGACTATCCACATCGGCTGAAATCAGAAAAACAAAGGTTGTGGACTATTTATGCACCACTAATCAAGGTTTTGGACAGTGCACTTTCAAAGCTGACTAGTTAGTGGTCGAACTATGCATTTTACTCTAATGATGAAAAACATGATTGGGCACAGTAAGACAAGATATTATGATTGATTTAGCAAGGGCATTAAATTATCTCTTGGCCTTACTGATGTATCTAAAAAATGTCCGTGTAACTTTTAGTATGACAAGTAGTCACTATATATATCTGTTCAACGAAAATATTTATTCACCAGTTCCCAATCTGCATTTCAGATGAATTTATATACTCATTACTTGAGCAGGATTACAAAACTGAAATGCCATAACCAAAAAACTTAGTCTAGATTGCAGATATAAATACTAACAGTATGATAATCATTTACATCAATCACAAAAACTGATTATTTAGATTGCAGGTATAAAAACTAACAGTACAATAATCATTTGCACCAATCATTTTTTTCCCAACTCTTGATTATCTGACTTCGGTTCATCGTGTGGGCCCTGTTGGTGAGATTCATTGCCTTCGTCGAAGGGGTCCTGCTAACCATTTGGTTCTCTCTTGATTTTGCAATGTCACACAGCTCCACAACTTGATTGCACGTCTCTGTTTCACTAAAACAAAGGAAAAATATATATTTGTGGTTAGGTGTTAACTAAATAATAATGCAAAAAATAACAAGGTGGTTATAACTGAAAAGGGACTCACAGTTTTCTGCTTCCTGATAAGCTCCACGTAGCTTTTGCGCTTCGTCTCATCTATATTCATTTCAGTTAAATGAACATTGCTCTTCGATGTAGCCAATGATTGGGTTGGCATCCCCTTTTCTTGAGCCAAAGTAACCATACAGTAAATCAGTGGTGCTTCAACTAAATAATTAAATATCATATAACAACTTGTATAAATCTTAGCAGCAAAGAATTATAAACTCACAAGGACATGGCCTGGACGCACCTCTCCGCAGCAATAACAGGAGAAATTCTTGTAATTGTACCTTGATTCTCCTCGTAGGGTTTCTTCTCAACAAGAGCCTTGTTAGAAAGTCCTCTTGTTACACATGCAGTACTAGAGTGCTTAACTTTGATGCGCATGCGAGGGACTTGTGATCCTTCTTCCTGTGTTTTCTTTGTATGTTAGTGGTGGGCTTGTGTTCCTTGACAGCCTCCTTTTTCTTGCTAGTAGCTCATGTGGATTCCTATTATCGAATGGTGGCCCTTCAGGTGCTAGTAATGCTTGTACTATGATTGGATCTTTGCTCCAAGGTGCAGTATTGTTTGAGGTCTTGAAACCATCAAATCTACTGTTGCTCAGACGACAGCTGCCACCATTGTCCATGCTAATGTTGGTTACTACAAAATAGTGTGTTATTATGTTTGATTAAAAGCCACCAAATACTTAGTAAAAGGTAATTAGTGGAAAGCAAGAGTCATATTATTATACTTACTTATCCTGTCGTCATCCATGCCATGAAGGAACTTTATTTTTGCCATGATAGTCGAAGGAATATACACATCAAATTTAGAAAGGTTAGATTACTGTTCAAGTGTAGGCTAACTAATGGAGTGAAGATATAATGTGTTCGTAGCACTCATTTATAGAAAAGTAGAAAGCAAAATATGTATATATGTTAGCACCTCAGAGACATTTTGGATTTCAGTTGCATGGCTCACAAGATGGAGTGCTCCAATGTCCATAGGTGGAGTAGCAAGTCCTCCTCCATCTTCCATCGTAATTGTATTTGATATATTCATATGTTTATCTACATATTAATTTCATTTAGCTAATAAGCTGATGGATGAAGAAGGAAATGATCAAGTAGACAAGTACTAGATATACCACATTAACACTCACTTGTATCATTGTCCATTGTAGCTTTTGTAGCAGCAACCCAATCATCAATAATAGGTTTCCAGTCCCTGCAGCACAAAATATAATGAAGGGATCAGGAAGTTAATTAAATAGACAGTACTAGATAGCACATGCAATATATAAGGTCTATAGTTCGATATACCAAGACATAGCAAATCCATCTTCTAAAGTAAATTTAGCAAGTACTACCTCTGTGTTCCATACATTAGTTAAATTATGTGCCCAACAAAAAAAAATGTTTCATGCACAAACTGAGGCAGTCATCAAGCTCTATTGGGTAAAAAATGTTTCCACACCACTCTCTTTGTCTTATCCTCTTCTCCCGGGATCCCTCCATCCCTCTCTTCCATCAACCCACACACGCAGCCTCACCCCTCAGATGACAGCCTTCCCAAATTGCAAAGGTGCCCACCCATTGTGACACATCACCCCTCCCCTAATGTAATGGGCCTCTATGTAGTGCCCTACCCCGATGCAATGGGCCCCAACATGGTGGCCGCCCTGCAAGGCAGTCAATCTGGTGTATGTGTGTGCTAGCACTTGGCATGCATGGCAAACGTTAGTGTAAGGGCCAAGCCAGAGCCGCATGCCTTAATGCCAGCGTGACAAGCCTTATGGTGGTGGAGGCAAGGCGGTAGGTCTAAGTAGACATCGAATCTGTGCTAAGTTGGAATTGCAAACCTTAGTGTAGGGGTGGTGGGCCTCATCATTTGCCTTAGGGCAGTTGCAGGAATGGCGGGCCTTATGATGGTGGAGGTGAGGTGGGGCGGTGAATCCACACAGACAAGAACTGCATGGTGGAAAGGTAGTGGGCTCGCCACTGATATGGATCTGCTATATGTCATGGTGGCGAGCATTGGCATGGTGGCCGTGTCCCCTCCTGACGATGGTCGACAACATAGGCAGCGTGAGGACACATATGGCCATGGGCATGAGTAAGGGTGTGTTGTCTAGCGTGCATGGTCGAGGGACTGGCCAGCAGGCACAACCCGTGGCCGTAGTAGTGTATTTTTTAAATTTTCTAATCAGTTTTCGCCAATTGGAAGCCAATGGCGATAGCGATCAGCGCCATTGCCCACTTCACTACTGAAGCCCAACTAGACCCTGATTGCTAAGTTTAAGGATGCATGTAAAATCCAGCAATATAGATCCATTTGCCCCCCTGAATTGCTGTTATGTGTTAATCACAAAATCTTAATTCTCAAGCTTGAAGCCGTATCTGCCAATCTCATTTATAAAACTTGGGCTATTATGACAAATATAAATAGTATGAATGGCATTTAGCCCTCCATGAAATTCTTCATGAAAGAAAAGAAGGAAGTATGTCACATAAATTATTTTTTATCAATGGAATCTTCACTATCGGTTAGACTAAAACCAGCGGTGGTAATATAATCAATGTCAGTTTGCAATAAATGTGATAGTAAAATTGCGACCGTACCATCCATGTGTGCCTCTTTTGCTGGCATGCCCACTAACTAGACTGTGATGTGTTTTTAAGTGATTAATAGTTGGCCAAAAGGCCCACAACACCTAGTGGGCCAGCCCATGGCATGGGATTTCAGGCCGGCCCAAGCATGGCAGGGGCTGATGGTCATTGGGCATGTGCCAACCCGAGCATATTGACGGTTGTGCCTGTGCTGCGACCACAACGTCCAACGTGCTGACATAACAATCAGTCAAGCCATCAACAACCCGATATCTTATCCCCACCTATAATCCCCTAGTCAACTTCCACAACCTTATCAACCCTAATGCCCCCCACTCCATCTCCATACCCACTGCCCCAAAGCAAGTGGCAGCATGACCCTCCTCAGCCTAGCACGGGTGCTAGCGTGGCCCCTCCGGCCTCATGCCTCTGCAGGCACATGATTCGATTTGTCTTTTTTTAAGAAATTAAATTCATTTTTTGTGTCTGAATTGTGAAAGAATGAATTTAGATGAGATTTATGTTCTATGAATGATTGCGGCTCGATGTAAGCACGTCGGGCTCACTAGGTTGATAGGACAGCCCCACAAGGCCTAATGCTTGTAGGGTCATGCTTGGATCGTAGCAGTCGCATATGGGTGGGCATGGCACGACCTGATGTGTCAGCTGTATCGTGCTAGCACGACCACCATTGGGGCATGCATTGGCATGTTCCCTGCAGGGCCATGCCTTTTATGCATTCATTTGGCCTTTTGGAATTTAGAAGCTATAAATAATTTGGAGCTTACCAAAATAGACAAGCAAAAATTCATATTTTGATAAAATTTGGCCAAATTTTGACTCAAATTTGTAGTTTCAACCAATTATATAAATGGAACTGCTATCATTTAATTGCTACACCACAACCATGTGAGGGAAAACTAGAGAATAGGAGAGGGAAAAAAGAACAAAAGTGCATTTGTATTTTCACCATTTGAGCCCGTGAATCTCTATGAGCAGCAAACTAAACAAGAAGCAGGAAGGGGGTGGATGGAGATGGCCATGAGGGAGCCAAGTTGGAGGCCGAAGGTGACTTGAGACACCGTCGCGCCACCGCCTCCAAAGAAGCCGCCACATGCTTGTCACCAGCCGCCAAGCAAAGGAGAAACAAACAGGTCTAGGTTTCAGAGTGAGTTCAGTGCTTATCAACTAAGGGTGTTGGGCTGAATAAAAAATTCAAATTGGGCCAACATTTTTTGGCCGATTCAATTTGGCTCGGGCCCAATCGAGATGGACGAATTTCACCAAAATTCGGTCCATTTGGACCGATGTGTGATCTTCGAGGGGCAGTGCTTGGGCCCCATCACATGACCCCTAGCACGGAGGTGTGCTTTCCTCTCCTCTCTCAATCTCCCTCATCATCTCCCTCTCTTAAATTTATAAGTACCGATGGCAAGTGGTGGCATGAGGGGCGGTAGGCTAGTTAGGAGAAGGGTAGTTGGTGATGGGTT
Source organism: Chrysopogon serrulatus (assembly GCA_015844335.1). Classification (NCBI taxonomy): domain Eukaryota; kingdom Viridiplantae; phylum Streptophyta; class Magnoliopsida; order Poales; family Poaceae; genus Chrysopogon; species Chrysopogon serrulatus. The sequence continues at coordinate 12,898 of JADLZL010006158.1, read as the reverse complement.
CAAGGGAGGAGATGGCGACCCAGATGTAGCCAGTGATTTATGAGGGAAACGACTTCTACTAAGTGTGGATGGCATGGTAGCATCAGCAGGATGCATGTTTGCTTAGCCATTGGCAGCTGTATTGTTTTCCTGATTATTATCACAGTCGGTTGGTATAGCTAACCAGCAGTGTTGCCATTTTCATTGCGGGTTTAAAACTGACGGTGATAAAGTTTATTACCATCAGTCCATCAGCCACTTTCACCTGCCAAAGGGCAAAACCAGTGGTGAAAATAGTTTTAGGCCCGGCTGTAGTTTGACAAAGCATATGACAAGGATCAATAGAAACTTGTCTGAAGTTCTAAGGCTTAATGGATTTTCTTCAAAATGACAAAGCTCATTGAACAAGTGGTGAAAAATGGCACAATATGTGTCAAGTTTAATAATAACACTGAACCCTACTTTTCTAGCGACAAAGGAGTTACACAGGATTACCCTTTTTCCTCTATCCTTTTCCACGTTGTTGTTGATGACTTGACTACAGTAACCTTCGCGATGCAAATGCGGGAACCTGGTTGACAGGGGTTGCCTATTCAGCCCTAAGCAGATGACAATTTCATGCATCGAAGATGACCTAGACTTGGCTACAGACATGAATCCTAGCAGACTCCACATCATTGATGGGCTACATGTCCATCTGAAATATGCCAAAAGATTAGATATCTGGCATTGTAGTTCCCTAACAATGGCTTGAAGTGGTGTTAAAGCTTTGAACCCACTTTGAATAATTTTTGCTATATATATCTCAAATATCTACATTTCTCTTACTCTAGACCATTATGGATAAGATTGATAGACCGCGAGAAGATCATTTTTAGTAATGAGGAGGGAGCACTAGCTAATAGAAAGAAATATCATCTTGTCAAATGGAATAAATATGCAAGTGCCAAGAAGGAGGTCTAGGAATTAATTGAGGAAAATTAAATGAATATTAGCTTAGTAAGTAAATGGTGGAGGAAATTAGAAAATGAGTAGGGCATATGGCATGCTAATTATATCAAAGATTTGTGCATTGGGCAAATCAACCATAGACCATAGACATGATGATCGAATCACTACCAGGTTGTGGTGCACTTCTCCTAATGAAGTAAAGAACAACTTACCAACTGCGCAAGGGCACACGGAAATTATTTGTCAGAGACAAATTGTCGGGACCAGACAGTAAAGAGCAGTGTACCAACTCTTCTTAAATGCTAAAAACATAACTTTAAACTCCTAGGAGAATTCCACTCGGTCGGAGATTGAAACTGAAATATTCTGGTTGTGAATATAGAAATATTTACTGAAATTAGACATATTTACATGAATCCGAGGAAAATTCAAGTCTATAGTGGCAAAAGACTTTATTTTGGCTTGATGCTTGGCAAGGGAAAGTTCCCTCCATCATCAGCACCCTGTTCTATTCGAGCTTTGTAATGAAAAAAATCAGTGTTCGGAGTTTAAGCTTGTAAGTGGTATCCTAAACTTTAGATGGTGGTCCCAACTTCTCTTAGGAAGCAATGGAATGAAATATAATATCATGCCCTTTTAGAACATTGCTTGGGATCTGATGATGATGTTATAAGGTGGAGATGCTGGACAAGAACTGGAGTGTTTATTGTGAAATCTTCCTATGACCATTTAACTAAACCAAATTATGTGCAACCATTTAGACATATCTGGAAAGCTAAATCCCTCAAAAAGAACTTCATGTGGCTGTTAGAAAATGATGAAATTCTTACTAAGGATAATATGATTACAAGACAGTGGAAGGTTGCAACTAAAATAAAACTTCTTGTCATTTATTTTTTAAGTGCAAAGTTGCTAGGTCCAACTAGGAGCTAATTGCATGCATTATTTGGAACAAATTGTGTTCCAATTTCTGTGCAGCAATGCTGGATATTGTTAAATAAATGGCTTCTATCATGTTGGGAAAAACATTACTCCTACCAATCATGGGTTAGGGAAGGCAAGGGCGTGCGGTAGGCATGGTTATCAAGCCCGGATGGGCCTGGTTTAAGTCTTTAGGAAGGCATGCCCTTGAGACATCCATCAACACCAAAACCCAAATCCACTGCCTAGAACAACAGCTCCGCAGTTCTTGTCTACATCTTTTAGCACCACACCCATTCTGGTGAGCACAACACCGACTGGCCCTCATGTTTTTAGAAGATGGATTTTCCCTAGTATGATGGCAAAGGCGATCTGATTCCATTCGTCAACCAGTGTGAGTCGTACATCTATCAACAATACATTATCAAGGAGGAGAAGGTGTGGATGACCTTGTATAATCTCGAGGACATCGCCTAGATGTGGTATATCAAGATGAGGGCATACTGCCACGGTGCCATTTTTACAAGCTCCTTAACTTGTGATTCATCCGCCTACGTTCCAATCTGTTGAGTGAACTCTTGCGGCAGGCAAGTGGACCAAAGCCGCAAGGGCTGATTTCCAACAAGGGTCCAAGTGCCTCCTTCCCCGAAAGCAGGCCGTCTAATGGAGGCTTAGAATGTCCAACTCTTCAAAGCAGGCCTCCAGCAGCCACTTAGCATGCATCAACGTTGTGATTCACAACTGCTAGATGGTCGCCACCGTCATGAGCTTGGTGCACAAGCCGGAGCTCTCCATGACCAAATAGCAATTCCACATGTGCGCGCGTGTTAGGTGCTGCCTCTACCTGGTCCGCATCTACAGGCCACACAAAACCACTGCGCACCCCTTGGTAGCTCCCACAAAGGTCTCCATGCAGGGGACCAAGTGAAGCTTCTATCCATGGTGGAGATGGAGGAGCATCGTTGCCTCAACCTGTGCTACAACTATGATGACAAATTTGTCCGCAACCACAACAAGGTGTTCCTACTCTTATTCCTGTTAGAGTTGGGTTACACCAATGACTTAGACGATTAGGAGGAGAATGACCTAGCTGATGCGGAGCCCCAAATCTCCCTACAAATTATAGCTGACGTTCATATTGGCGAAAGCATGCAAGTGTGCGTCCAGGTGGGCGACGCCATGCTCCACACCCTCCTCAACTCTGGCTCTATGAACAACCTCATATTCAAGGAGGTAGCCACCTATACTTATCTCTAGTATTGCCATTGTGGAGACATGATGGTCACGATTGGCCGTCAATGAGGTTGTCCCTAGTCTGGGCGTGTTTTGGTGAGTGCCCTTCTCCATTGATGAGGAGGTATTCCAGGTGGACTTCTTCATCATTATAGCAAAATTATATTGTGGTGCTAGCTAGGCACTCAGTGGTTCGTGACCCTCGGGCCCATTATATGGTACTTTTGGGGCCCAAACCATGTCATTCTAGCATAGCGATCACCAACTCTGTTGTAATGGTGTGGCGGGCTTAGGGAGCCCTAGTCTTAATTCTTGCTCTAGCCCCAACCTCTTGCATGTCCTATTTGCTAATTTTGTTACCCTATATTTGTCGATCCTCATGGGCTACCGCTGCTCAGATCTCGCAACCACATCATCAACCTTTTGTCGGGCTTGATAGCGATGTTCATCCATCCTTATCACTACACGTCCACAAAAGGATGATCAGAAATGCCAATGCACTACAATACTAGACTTGGGCCTGGCCCAACGTAGTTCTTTCACCTTCTCTTCACCAATTCTGTTGATGAAGAAGGCTGGTCACACGTAGTGCTTCTACATGACTATAGAACCCTCAACACGGCCATGGTCAAGGATGTTGTTTTCCTATTCCCGTGATCAATGAACTCCTTGATGTTCTACATAGTGCTCAGTCCTTCACCAAGCTTGCTCTCATCTCCGGCTACCACCAAGTCCATATGAACTCGGATGAGATGGCCAATATGCTTTCTTGGCACCCAATGGCTATATATGAGTTTTTTCATCATGCCGTTCCATGAAACATTTTTAGGTGCTCATGAATGATGTGGTGTGCCAAACCAGTTTTTTAGGTGCTCATGAATGATGTGGTGTGCCAATTTCTCTACCAGTTCATGCTCATTTTTATGACATATTGATTTTTAGTAGCTCTTGGGCTAATCACCTCCGCCGTGTGCGTGCATCACTCACCACCATTTATCAACACAAGCTCCTCTTCAAGTGGTCTAACTGCAAGGTGGATTCCATATCATACTTGAGCCACATCATTTCAGTGGCCATCATGGCAAATGGTTCCAACCAAGGTGTTGGCCATTCGTCATTATTGCCCTACCCCTTAGTGGCTTTTCATGCCTTTCTCCGCCGAGGCTAGGATAGTACCACAAGTTCATGGGACTATGACACCATCACAGTAGCACTCACAACCCTACTCCATAAGGATGGGTTCTAGGTGTTGAAGATGACACTCACCATGGCGTCGATTCTGGTGCTATTGGACTTCATGCAAAGTTCATCATTGAGTGCGATGCTTTTAGCCATGACTTTAGTGTGAAAGTGCAGATGCAAGACAAGAACCCCATCCCCTTCTTTAGTTGACTAGTGGTTCCTCGATATTCACTACTACAGATTCGGTTATCGGTTTGCAAACATTTGTGCCAGTTTTTAGAAGAACCGACACCGATATCTCTTCGGTGCGGATATGCCATCATCTGCGGTTTGTGGATGAAACCGGCACGCGAACCTCTATATCACTGCCGGTTTATGGATGAAACCGGCACTAATGTGGAGTTCAAACATCACTGCCGGCTCTAGCCAAGAACCGACATTGATACGGGGTCATCGGTGGCGGTTTTAGCTACAAACCGCCAACGATGGCACCGCCAATGATACAGGCCATCGGTGGTGGTTTTTAGCCACAAACCGCCACTTATGTGATTTGCTAGATGCCGAATATTAAAAATAAAGCACAAAAAATTGATGGATTTTAGAAAGATGATCAAAACAAATGTTGTAGAACTCATCAAGATCTATAACTTTTATTTTGGTCATTTTTATATCAACAAAGTGATAGTAACATTGTTCACAAATTTTACATCTCTTTTTTATACTTTAGGAAACTATGTGAGAGATATGTAAGATTTGTGAACAATATCACTATTACTTTATCGGATAAAAAAATAACCAAAATAAAAGTTTTAGATCTTGATAAGTTGCACAACTTTGTTATTTAAGACTTTTTTCGGCTAAAATCATTTACACCTTCAAAATGGTGTTTGAAGTAATTAATTGTTGAAATTCAAATTTTAAGCCGATAAAACAAAAGTCATGAAAAAGATGACCAAAATAAAAGTTGTAGATCTTAGAAATTTCTAGAACTTTGTAGTTGACAATCTTTTTTATTTCAATTTATTTTCTCATGTAAAATTATGTTTAAATGTCTCAAATTTGAAATTTAAAATTTTGAAATGAGCTTTTTTAAATGACCTTGGATGGACAAAGGGCTAAAACAAAAATTGTAGATCTCAAAAAGTTGTGAAAACTTTATAGTTGACAACTTTTTGATTTGAAATCATCTTGTCAAAGAAAATCACGTTTGACTTTCTCAAATTTAAAATTTGAATTTTTTAAATGACCTTGGATAGAGAAATGACCAACATGAAAGTTATAGATCTTAAAAGTTATGAAACTTTGTAGTTAACAATTTTTTTATTTAAATTCATTTAGGGTCTCAAATACTTAATTTTTACTCAGTTTGGTATAATATGAGAAGACCCAAAACAAGTTATAGTCACAAGTGACATTGTGGTGCAGTGGTAGAGCAGGGTAGCGAGGGGGAGGTTGCATGTTCTTATCTAGCAAATTTGCATGAGCTGATGTGAAAAATACGTGACTTAAAAAAAGTAGCAGCCTAGGTGGCTAGGGGCCCTTGCTAGGTGAAAAATTATTTTTTGCTTTTTTTTGCTATTTTTGGATTTAAAATCATAATTTTAAAAACCACATCACTGGGCGTTTCGGCTCTAGAACCGCCATCGATGATCATCCCACATCACTGCCGACTTGGCTGTGGCGGTTCAAAATCCGACGAAGGGGGTTTTGAACCGCCGATGTGAGTATCTGGAGTAGTGATTGCTCCCTTGTAGCATATGACGTTGATCGACCTAGGGTAGGCCATTTGGCATTGGCGGCGATATACCTAGGGACCCTTTTATGGTGAGGACTGATCATTTTAACCTCAAATATTTGTTGGATCAGCATCTCTTGTCACCATTCCTAGCACCATTAAGTAGGTAAGCTCTTAGAGTTTGATTTCTTTGTGGAGTATGAATTAAACAGCACTAACACTATGGTCAATGCCCCGTCATGCTGTGACATGGATGTGGGTGCCGTCATCACCATTTTACCCCCACTTTGACTTCCTCGACTACCTCCACCATGCTCAAGCCATGAACCCAGCTCTAATGGCCCTCTAGGATGAATTCAGGCTAGACAACTGGCTAGGACATGGTCCATCATCAATGGCCTAGTCACTTTTGACACCAAGCTCTACATTTGGAGAAACCACATGCTCCATCTTGCATGAGCTAATGTTTGCTGTCCATGACGACGGCCATGAAGGCATAAACCACATGCTCCATCAGCTTCACCGAGACTTCCATACTCCTTGCAGATGGAGTTGACATTCTGTGGTTTTTGGGATACATTGATTTGGTGCTTTTGCTTGCTGTGTAATGGAAGTGGTTATAGATCTTTAGCTTTATTCTGCCCGGTCAGTTGGCTCTCACTTGATTTTAGGTACTTATTTGGGTACCGTGTCTTCTGCTACTCTAAACTCTATGGTTCTGTATCGATTTCCATACTAATGTATGGGAATGGGGTTGCATCAGGGTTAAAAAAAAAAGTGTTCCCATATGGGAGCAAGAGACTCATTTAACCAAAAAAAAATCAGTGTTCCAACACATTATTTCGAATAATGGAATGCTAATTAACGATCAGTAAATCAGTTGAGGTGATGATCTTACTTGACGATTTCATGCACGAGCATCCTAATTTTATGTGACTTGTGCTTGCTCACTGCCGTAACTGCACCCCCAATTTCAGTACACTGCAAGACCCAAGAATCATTTATCGTCCACACACACTAACACACCTATAGGAACCAACTATAGCTATCAACAATAATACAAATTGTTATGCATATATAGAGGAGTGCTTGAACATGTACCCTCTGCACTGTATATATTCTAAGCAGTGTTATAAATAGCCGTCTATATAATCTTAAGCGGCTAGTTCAATGTCTTAAAAATCTGGCTATAGCCTGATTTAATCGCTACAAAGATTGTGGCTAGGCTAATCCATGTCTACAGGTAAACACATTTTGCTGCTAATAACTAGATTTAGCCACTAAATCCTCTAGATAGCATTCCATTTAGCCTACTAATTAATTAAACGAGAGGGTTGGGGGGGGGGGGGCAAACAAACATATGGCTATGAAACTAGGTGTGCAAATAAAGATAAATTTGCATGAACTAGTGTGTTTATAAGACTATCACTTATCAGTTGGTATTTATAATATCTAATTCATATCTTAGATTCAGGTTTATATGTGTAAAATTTCCTGATGTTTAATATGTTTTCTTGTTCAACCGCTAAATGCCTATAGCCTGCTATATAGTCTTCTTAGCCTCTGGGAAACTAATAACCCGGTGTTCTAAATAGCCGGCTATGATCTTTAGCAGCTAGTTTTTTCCTGAGGCTAGAAAGACTTTGCGGGCTAAACCCATTTAGCGACTAAACAAAAAATATGTTAAACAATAGGGAATTTTACACATATGTAAAACAAAAAAAGAGCTAAATACTATAAATACCAAATAACTAGTGATAGTCTCACAAACACATCAGTTCACACATGATATACATGTCGCAAACATATATCAGATCATACACGATTATCTTTGCTCAACTAGTTTGATAGCCATGTTTAATTTGGTTCCCTGGCCCACCTGATTAGCGGATTAAATGGGATGCTATTTAGCGGATTTAGCAAGCTAATCTAGCTAATTGCATCATAAAGTGTTTAACTCTCGACATGGACTTGCTTAGCCCTAGTCTTCTCAGAGGCAAAATCAGGCTATAGTACAGGCTATAGCCGGCTAATTAAATCATTGATTTCAAGGCATGCAGCTTGTGAGCATCATCTGGTCATCCTCCCCCTTAGTTATACGTACCTTGATTTTATCCGCAGTTAGCTGCATCAGCTGTAGTCTCCTCAGTGAATCAAATAAGTTGTCAGCTGACTGCAACAATCACAGAAAACCATGGTTAGGTAAATTAAAAGCAACAAATGCAGCCATGAACCCATGATTCAGATCGACAAGCTAGGGTTACAATTTACTGGCGTGCATTTTCCTGTTTGTTACCTGCTCATGGTGATTCAGGAGGATTTCCTTGATGCGCAGAACCTCGTTGATCTCCTGGGCTTCTGCGTCCATCTCATCAGCGAGAGACTGCAGCTGCAGCCAGTCCATCCCAATCGCACCGAAGGGGCGTCAGCGTTGTCACCGTTGCCATTTGCGTGCTGGGCAGAGGCGGCAATGCCCTTCTTCTTGTTGTTGTTATCCTCAGGCTCCTCCGCCGCAGGCGCGACCGTGCAGCTTGCCACTTTGCTTCCCTTATCCGACACCTCCAGCGCTCTGCCGCTGCGCTCGCCTGCAGCCGGCCGTCCCTGCAGAATCGGCACGGTCGGCGCAGTGTATATCTGCTCCACGATGCCGTCACGGCGGCGCCGGAACTCCTGCGGCGAGTCAGTGGCAGCGACGAGGATGGCTTTGCTGATCACATCGTAGATGTCGCGACCACGGAAGAACTCGCGCCACTGCTCCAGCCCCGACTCGTCGTCCGCCGCACCGGCCAGCGAAGAATTCCCTGACGTCGTCGTCATTCCTGGAGTACCAGCAGGATGGATCCGTGCGCTTCTTCATCACATCAATGCTTCGAAATTCATGAACTGGATGACGAAAGCTATGGGACTAGAGACAAGAGAGGAGAGATACCTCTTCTGTTTGTTGTAGCGACTCACGAGTCTCACGACCGTCGTGCCGGCGCCGTGGGCTTCTTTTCTTATCTTAGGGAAAAGTAGAAAACCGAGATGCCGAAAGCTAAACGGAAACCAGAAACTGAAGGATTAAGACTGATGATAATGATAGAGTGGAGTGGGGTGATGAGGGGGCTGGGCAAACAAGTGTATACCGGTAGCGACAGCGAGACTGCGATCGGGCGCGCTGGATTGTTGGATTGAGACACCACCGCCGCTAGCTGAGAGAAAATTAATTTTCACAACTCAACACCGGCCACCGAATAGCTACAGGCACAGCGAAAAGCACGACGACCCTCTGGATCGGCGGCTGCTGCTCACCACTTATGCTGCAGCAGAATATTTTCTCCAGATGGACTTCCTCTCGATCTGGCGGCGCTCTTGAGGAAAGAAAAGGAGGCTGGAGAATTGTAGAAAACTTAATTGGGATCCAGGTAGACGATTATGTAGACTCTGTATTGTTTATTTCATTCTTTTTACCTCCAGTATTTAATGCCAGTTACTAACTGCCTATTTTGGTTGTAGCCGTTGCTTACGACTCTGAGGCTCTGAGCTGGAAATTCTACTGTGAGGTTTACGGCATTTGCAGATTAGCCCTATTGTTCCTACTATTTGTGGGCTAATCAATACCATAATATGTTGCTGTGTCTGTGGGTTGTATATGCAACATATTATGGTATTGATTAACAGGTTGTCTGTAAGATTTTGGTATTAGGTAATACGTTAGGCAGCTAAATAGACAGCTTATACAATGGCTGAATATTTAGCTGTCTATATGTTGTTTAATGCTTACACATATTCATGATCAAAGTATGAATATAATCCTTGTGTGCTAACGTGTTTCTAGTTGATACAAAATAAATCAAACACAATTAAGAAATAATATCTTTTAAAACTAGTAATTTTTGTCAACATGATCAAACATAAAAAATTATAGGCAAACCATCAAAATATATAACCAATATTCAAGGTGTAGTTCTGATCGACGGGGAGCTAAATAAATTTGAATCATGATTTTTGGGCTTGAATTCAATTTTAAAGGGATTTTGCAAGGTTGAACAGATTTGCACATTCTTCAGATTCAGAAAGAAGCTAAATAAGTGAACTACTACTACTCTGCATGGGTACGGATGGACGTCGTCCTCATCCTATCACCCGTACAGGATCGATGCGGGCAGAAAACACATCTTCGATGTCTCGGAGCACAGGCCGAAGCCGTCGACTCGTGAGACGCCGACCCTGCCTCGACTGTTGTGTGTCAAGGGGCCATTTGCAAATGTTTTTGTGATACAGATGGCACATTAATCACCGTTGTACATGCCCTAAGTACTTCGAGATTGTGTCCCAATTCTTTTGCGAATCTCAGAAGCATCTTGCTAATTCTTCAGACATCATCCAATTCCTATTTCCTAATTTAGTTGTCATCTCTCAAGTCTCCTTTTCACATTTTAAACCTACGGATATGATGGGGAAAAAAATAGCCTAGCTTTTGTTCTGCATTTATAAGACGTTTTGGTTTGGTTTTTCCAAATACATAGATAGCTTTTGTCATGCATTTATTTAAATATATAGTATGTTTAAATTTATAATAAAAAGCAATATATTTAGAAAAGCCAAAATGTGTTGTAATTTAAATTAGAGAGAGTACCATTTGGGAAAAGCCACCAAGTGCGTGGCAAGTGGCTAGGTTTTTTGTTTGTTGCTTACTACTGGAGAGTGTGCTAATTGGAACTACGTGTCACTAAGTCAGTAAAGGTCCAAATTTATCACTAAAACAATAAACAAAATATCACAATGTTTTTTTTAAAAAATTTTCCAAACAATCTAGGAAAGTTTTTATTTTATTCAAACCTTTACAAATTTTGTGGCAAATTTTTTTCAAATTCTTTTCTCAATACTTGCACCATTTTCTTACAAAAAGGGATGATGTGAGAAGATGGAAGTGAGTGGTTATCCTTGATTTGTGTTTGGGGTTGTGAGGTTTTGTTTTTGTTGCTTGTTGTCAGTCTACAGCGCCACCGGTTGACATCTAATGGTCTAAATATCTTCGATTAAAACTCCTTCATCCCACTAATCGTCTCTTCTCTATGGCTAGTGGTGCCATGGCCCTCAGTGACTCAGGCTCAAGAATCCCACCCCTCTCAGGTGCCCAGCACCGGCCGTGCCTTGATGGAGGAACAATAATAAGGAGGATGTGGCATGATGCTTAGGTAGTGTTGGCGTACCCTGATTCCATCAGCACTTGGTGCCCCTAGCTTTCTCTAGCTATCTAGCTAGTGGGTAGCACCCCCTCCCCCAAGGTTTCATAGGGAGGGAGATTTCAGGAGCTGAGGGAGAGGGAGCAGCACCAACAAGGAGGATGAGGGGTGATGCTTAAATTCCATTGATGTGGCATGATTCCATCATCTTCTAGTGCCCTGAGCTTTCTCTAGTGGGTGGAGGCACCCTACATTTTAGAGACTGAGAAAGTTTGGGAGAGAGGAGAGTGAACATGAGAGGATTTGGGGAATGGAGGGGCGTGTGAGCCTGGGCAAGGGGATTACAATAATGGCACAGTGTTATATTTTAATTTACTCATGCTGGTGATGGTAGTTTTGATTCTAGCACGTGGCCCTATGTGGAAAGCTTGGTTTTCTTGCCTCCGTGTGTTCTTGTGTTTGTACTGAGGATGGAGGTTCGTCCTTGTGGCTCAATATGTAGGCCAAATTACTACCTCTAGTCTAGAAGTGAGCTCCACCAAGGATATGCTCCTACCCCTACTCTAGAGTTGAGCTCCACCAAGGATAGCTCCTAGAAACCAAGCCTCTCCCGATCAAGGTCTAGAGCCAATGACAAAAAAATCATTTGCCACATAAGTAAGGCTTACCTCAATCTATCTTCCACATGACTTTATGTCCACATGGAGCTTCTCCATCAAAAGTCTCTAGTGATCGAAAAAGCTTGTGTCTCCACCACTCTAGGCGGAGCCAGGGTCGACAATGTTCTAGTGAACCCCTCAAAGCTCCAAGGCAGCGGTGAACTTCAAATTTAAACTAGCAACAATTTGAGTTGTAACTTATTACTATAACATTAATAACTGAAATAAAGGTGTTGATCAATTTGGATCACAGTCTTAGCTCTTACATGGCTAGCATGTCATCTCAGCTATTTATGCCTTCACTGCACTCCAACAACCTGAATTGATATGGTATAGTGGATGGAGTGTAAATGTCCCAAAGGCAACTACCATATCACAAAGATTTTTGAATTTAGTATCTGAATAGGATCGGAAGCACATTTGAATCTATGTTTTTTTTTAAATTTTCTAAAATTTTACCAATGTTTGGTGAATAATTTGAAATTTTAATAAAGAAATAAATATAAAGTTTAACATTGTGCAACATCACTTTCTGATGTTTTTCTAATCACTATATGTGATGTTGATAGATTGGGCACACATATGACAAGTACTTGGAGTTTTTTGAAAAATATGAGCTTCGACAATAACAAAATGGTCATTGCCCAACAACGCTGAAAATTTGAGTGCTAGAAAATCCAGCCGGTAGCTCATAGCAATAGCACTAGATCATCTAGTGTATGTGTTTTCCCTTTTGATGTGGCAAGTGCTTGACTTGTAGTCATAGGCTTGTTCGGTGTTGACACCTCTTAATGTTATTTCTAGTAACGACGCCAAAAATGCTTGTAAGCAGAGCATCGCTACTAGAGTGCCAAATTGTCATCCCCAGCATAACACCAAGGGGTGCGGTATTAAATCATGCCACCATTTAGAATATAGAAATAGTATCCATGGCCTACGGATCAAATACCATTGTAGCATTTTACACTGAGTATTACGGGTTGTCATTTATATTTTCCCAAAGGAAGGTCTACATGGCTCTCGTGTAAAAGGTAGCGTGTTAACCTAGAGTATAATGGATAGACATAACC
>JADLZL010006157.1:0-129736 GCA_015844335.1 Chrysopogon serrulatus | reverse complement strand
GAATCGAAGTACTTCCATGCCTCAAAGATCGGATGGATGTATCATCTTCCCCGGATTGTACCGTGTGCCATTTTTTGTGCCATGTCATCTGTTTCGCGGATTCCGGCATCATGAATAGACGTTGGAGCCTCGGCGAGAATGGAAGGTGTCGTAGGACACTCATGGGTATCGTGGTCGCCTCTTCGGCCATTGTCTAAGTCTACCTCCACATATCTGGAGGATTTACACTTCGGGCAATATTTTGCATCCGCATGTTCTTTCCTAAATAGGGCGCACCCCCTGGACACGCATCTATCTTGTCATACGGCATCTTAAGTGCAAGAAGGACCTTCTCCGACTTCGTACAAGTTCTTTTTCGGCATAATGTGTCCCTCCCAGAGCATACCGCTCCACACGGCCATCATCTTGTCGAAGCCTTCTCGACTTAGATTTAACTTCGGCCTTCAACCCCATTACGCGACCAACAAAGATCCAGTGAGAAACATTGGTACGATCATGAAGGGGTCTCGTGCCGAGTTCAACATCTTGTAGAAGGCATCCGAGGCAGCCTCCATCTCCTCCTTCTCACGGCAATCAAGAACCGAGCTTGGTGATAGTCATCCATCATGTCGGTACCACGGCATTATCATCAAAAGCCTCGAAGTCGTGGTCTCACCACCTCCTCCCCTCGACACGATGGACTTCACCATGGTGAATCCACGGTGGTAGCCCTGAGTAAATCCAAACTTCACAATATGTTTCCCAATGGTTAATCTATCTTTCCTTCTTCTCATTGTCACAACCGCCGCAGGGGACAAAGCACTAGAGAATGGCCTCCAAAGACTCTCGCCAAATGCATGCTCTAAGAATTCTTCGACTTTGACTATAAACAAAGATGTCGTAATCATTTTTGTCTCCTGGGGCGTGTACATCCAATCACGGTCCTCCATCCTTTAACAGACGTATCAACACATATGAGTGACCATCAATTGCATCTACGCTACGTAGCATCTATACTCTCTAATAGGTGAGGATAGGTCCTAATCCCACCCACAAATGCGTAGATGAGTTTAGTTTCCATGCTCCACTCCTATCCGAGACGGAATTTGGCAAACCTCCCGCTGTTCTCCGATACGTCCCCGCAAGGGAGAGTGTGTACCCTGAGAACAATAGGGGGGATGATGCCGAAACACCATATCGACCGGGCGGAGCATGGAAACTAAACCATCTACGCATCCGGTGGGTCTGTCCAAAAAGCGGGACAATCGTAAATAGATACGGCCGCCAGATATGCAAAGATTTGCATACCTCAAACCGTATATCTTTCCTCGATGGGAGACGCCCCTTAACCTGGGATGCACGATCTAAGACTACGATATGGAGGGGAGGGATATTTATACCTAGGGTGCCGGTGGAGCAAGGCTATCGGGCAAAGGCCGAAGCCGGTGCGAAGGCGAGGCGACGCAAGGTGTGCAAAACCGCAACGCCGACGAAGACGATCGTGGTCGCCAAGTGCCTCCCACAGTGTCCCCGCATAAAAAGGCAAGAGGTTAGTATAAATTGAAAATTTCGCGAACCTCCCCTAGACAGGGAGGTTTCCAAAACCTGCAAAAGAATGGCACGATAGCCGACTATCACAACGGCACGAAGGCCGGCAACAAAAGCGGCACGACGGTAGAGTATCACAACGCACGAAGGCCGACATTTACCACGAGGAGGGTGCATATACCTTAGCGAGACGTCCACGCAGGAGAATACGCCGAGAAACGGCGAGGGGCCTCTCCAAGTCGGCCTCCCCAGCCTCTCCTCTTCCCTTCTTCTTCTCTTCCCCTTCCTCCTCCTTCTCTTCCTCTTCCTTCTCTTTCTTCTTCCTCCTTCCCTCCACCTACCTCCTCCTCCTCCTACGACCTACCCGGCCGGGCGGTGGCCGTCGGCCTCCCGTGGCGACGCGTCAAGTGGCGGCGCGATGGGCCGCCACGCTCGGCCGGGCCGGGGCGGGCAGGCGCCAAGGCCGGAAAGGGGCAGGACGGCAACCGCTGGGCAGGACGGGCCGCCGGCAGCCATGGGCAGCGCCCGGGACGGCCGTCCCCCCGGGGCTGGGCAGGGAGGACTGGCCCGGACGGGAAATGGCCGAAAAATGGGGACTTCCCGGCCCGGTGGGGCCAGGCGGGCGGTGGGGAGGCCGGGCGGGCGGGCGGGGGGGGTGGGGCGGGCGCCTCCGCGACTTAGGGTTAGGGAGGGTTCGGTGGGCGGCACTTGGCCAAATAGGCCGTGGGCGTTTTTTTACTTTGCCAAGTGCCTCACAGGCCGGCACTCGGCAAAATAATTTTGCGTGCGTTTCCAATAGCACTTTCGGCAAACTTTTTTTTTTGATTTTGGATCCAAATTTTTTTGTGTAGCCTTCTGATAGTATTTCAAACTCTAATATAAAGTTTTGTGAAATTTTGACTTTTTGTTATATTTCGTTAATTTATTTTGTTTCATTCATTTTTTTAGGCATATTTCAAATTTGAGCTACCCAGCTCCATGGAATAATGGAATTTGGTCATCAAAAATTGATATTCGTGATATTTAGCGTATGTTGAGACTATATTCAGAGTCACATGAAATCTCGAGCATCTCGTTGGCGTAAGATGTTGAATTTGTTGTGGAAAAGTGAATTTAAATTATATAAAATCCAAGCGGTCCGAAAATCCGCGAAACTTGTGGGCGCATCTTGTTATCTTATCACGAGGGCGTGGTAAAAATTTGAAATGATTTGGAGCAAGTTGTGATGCCGATACCTAAAACCCGGACATCACCCATGTGATAACCCTATTATCACATGTCTCATGTCCGTGTTTTAGGTATCGTGCATCACAACTTGCTCCAAGTCATATTAAATTTTTACCATAGCCTATGCATGCGATAAGAAGATGCCGGCCTAAGTTTCATGATTTTCGGACTCGCTTGATTTTATATCATTTAAATTCGGTTTTTCCATAACTAATTCGACATCTTACGTCAACAGATGCTCAAGATTTCATGTGACTCGGCAGCAGCAAACATATGCTAAATATCATGAATATCAATTTTTGATGACCAAATTCCAATATTCCATGGAGCTGCAGCTCAAATTTGAAATACGCACAAAAAAATCAAAGAAAGAAAATAAATTGAGGAAATATAAGAAAAAATGTCAAAATTTCACCAAATTTTATATTAGAGTTTCAAATACTATCGAAGGCTACACAAAAAAATTTGGGTCCAAAATAAAAAAATATATATTTTACCGAGTGTCCTAGTTTGGCACTCGGCAAAGTTTATTTTATTAAATAATAAAACATTTTGCCGAGTGCCGTGGCTAGGAGGCACTCGGCAAAATTAATTTCCAGAAAAACAAAAAAAAAAATTTGCCGAGTGTTCTAGTGTGGCACTCGGCAAAGTTTATTTTTAAAATTAATTAAAAAGTTTGCCGAGTGTCGTGGCGAAACACTTTCGGCAAAGTTAATTTTAGAAAACAAAAAAAAGTTTGCCGAGTGTCCTATTGTGGCACTCGGCAAAGTTTATTTTAAAAATAATTTAAAAAATTTGCCGAAAGTGCCGTGGCTAGGAGGCACTTTCGGCAAAAGTTTATTTTAAAAAATAATGAAAAAAAAATTTGCCGGCGTCTACCGCTTGCACTCGGCAAAATCTAACGGTAGGCGGTCGTCGTGACGGTCCGTCAAAAGTTTGCCCGGCGGGTTTTCTTTGCCGAGTGTCGACCCTCGGCAAAGTCTGTATTTGCTGAGTACCTAACTTTGCCGAGTGCCTTACACTCGGCAAAATATAGCTTTTAGAAAGTGCCACGCTCGGCAAAATATATCTTTGCCGAGTGCCACGATATTTTTGCACTTTCGGCGAAGTACTGTTTTCCAGTAGTGTATACTGCAAGTAATCTTGCCATATATAATTACATATTGAATACAGATTCTATGACAAATTGTCTGAATAAGTAACCTGACGTTGTTCTTGAAACGTTGTTCTTGAAAATGTCTGGACACTAAAAATTAGCCGACATGATATATCCACATTGATAAATTTTGGTTAGAATGTTTAGTGGGCATGCCTTGCCCTTTCTCCCCATGTCAAATATGGTAAATTTTGGTTAGAATATTGAGATACCGCTAATAAGGTTGCTATGAAACCAGTTACCGTGCAATCACACAAAGAATAAAGAATCCATATTAAAACAATAAAAATGGCCTGAGAAATATAAACAGTGGGCGTTGCTGATGTAAATAATATGCAAATTCATAAGATTTAACTCAATTTTAGTGGTAAGATTATCAGAATTGGAAATGTTTATGAAACATATGGATATTATGTGATTTCACAAATTGAAACTCTAGAGTTTTGATCACAAAAAAAAACATATCTAACAACTTTAGAAAATACATCTCTTCTCCCTATATTCTTGTAATGAAAAAAAAAGGATTGCAGAGGAAAAAAAGATAGCCCCAACAAATCCGAAAAAGATAGCTTCAACATATCCAATTTCGGATTCTTTTTCCCTATAGTTTTTCATCAATTTTGAAAAAACAACTTCACATGCAATTTTCTCAATGAAGCTGAACTATTTTAGAATAAATGTTTGACAAAATAGCTTCATACGTGGTTGACAGAGGGAGACAAAGAAAGAGCTTTTCAAAAAACTATTTTTTAACTTCATATTTCTCCATTCCTTTATGAGAGCATAAAAAGGAGCTTCACCCATAAAGTTGTTTTTTGAGAAAGGGTGTTTAGCAAAAAAAAAAAAAGACCTCACAGTAGCTCATCAAGGTATTGGTAAAACTGTGCCAAATGGGGTCTAAAAAAGACAGTTTACAATGGCCATGTTTTACACAGGTTCACCAACTTCATAAGGCGTTGTATGCTGTTTTTTTTTTTCCGAAAAACCTCTTTTAAAAAAATAGCCTTATTGAAAATAGCTTTATGTGTAAAGCTCTTTTTTATGATCTCACGGACAAATGGAGAGAGGTCTAGCTAAAAAAGGTACACTTTCACCTCTCACCGTCATTTCTTCTCTCATGTATGCATAAAGTTATTGAAGAAACTATTTTGCTCAATCTTTTTGAAAACAACTCAACTTTACCAAAAAAAATCTGCTCGTAAAATTATTTTTCAAAAAATAAAACAACTCTAATAGTAAAAAGCTAAGCTATGACAAACAGGGTGAAGTCATATGTTGAGTTCCATGTATAAAGGAAACGAAAGGGAATGAGTGCATCTTTGTTTGTTATGTGGAGTTATTTTTCCCAATTCCCTTTAGCGTCATATAAAAGATTTTGAGCTCAATCTGCACAACCATGGTTTCCAGCTTGCAATATACAAATACTCCCTCTATTCCAAATTATAAGATATTTGACTTTTTTGTCCTCAAGTTTGACCATTCGTCTTATTCAAAAAATTTGTGCAAATATGACCAAATTTAAGTTATTTTGAAGAACTTCTATTAATAAAGCTATTATGTATAATTTTTTGAATAAAACGAGTGGTCAAACTTGAGGCAAAAAAGTCAAACATCTTATAATTTTAGAATGGAGGGAGTACATCGATAATATTCATGCTTATTAACACGTAGCTGACTCCAATGCATATTGACTGCATGCCAATGACCCGCAGTGACAATTTCTGGCAACAAGCTCCCAATCCCTGCGGTCTGCGGGCTTCCATGGCCAGGTCCTCCACCGAAATGTTGCGGCGCTGGCGGGACATTTGCGCGCCACGTCCTCAACCACGACATGAAGCGGCTGAGCACCCTCCTCCAGAGGTCCTCCGTTTCATCATCAGCTGCCGCACCAGCTCCATCGGCAGCCCCTTTCCCCTTGATTCCCATCGGTCCAGCTCCGGTGGCGCCGCCAGCTGAGGCGCCGGCTGTGACGATCCCGGACAACACCGGGACCTCCCTCGACACGCTGGAGTTCGTCGTCACCGTCGGCTTCGGCACGCCGGCCAAGAGTTACACGCTGAGCATCGACACCGGCAGCGACGTGTCGTGGATCCAGTGCCAACCGTGCTCCGGGCACTGCTACAAGCAGCACGATCCAGTCTTCGACCCAACCATGTCCGCCACCTACACCGCAGTCCCCTGCGGCCACCCGCAGTGTGTGGCCGCCGGTGGGACGTGCAGCAATGGCACTTGCCTCTACAAGGTCGACTACGGCGATGGGTCGTCCACCGCTGGGGTCCTGTCCCACGAGACGCTGTGGCTCACCTCCACGCGGGCGCCTCCACGGGCCCGCCGGATGCGGCCAGACAAACCTCGGTGACTTCGGGCGCCGTTGATGGGCTGATCGGCCTCGGTCGCGGCAAGCTGTCACTGCCCTCGCAAGCCGCCGCGACATTTGGTGCCACCTTCTCCTACTGCCTGCCGTCAGACGACACCTCGCCTGGGTACCTTACCATCGGCTCCACCACTCCGGTCAACGAGGACGTGCAGTATACGGCGATGATACAGAAGAAAGATCAGCCGTCCTTCTACTTCGTGGAGCTCGTCTCCATTGACATTGGCGGCTTCATCTTGCCGGTGCCACCAACGGTGTTCACAAGAGACGGCACGATCCTCGACTCTGGCACCATCGTCACCTACCTCCCACCGGAGGCGTACACTTTCGCTCCGCGACCGGTTCAAGTTCACCATGACGCAGTACAAGCCGGCGCCGGCGTACGACCCCTTCGACACGTGCTACGACTTCACGGGCCAGAGTGCAATCTTCATGCCGGCTATTTCTTTCAAGTTCAACGACAGCTCCGTGTTGGAGGTCAGCCCCAACGGGATCTTGATATACCCTGATGACACGGCGCCCGCCACCGGCTGCCTCGCGTTCTTGCCGAGACCTTCCATGATGCCGTTTACCATCATCGGCAACACGCAGCAGCGGGACATCGAGGTGATCTATGACGTTGCCGCGGAAAAGATCGGATTTGTCTGGGGAAATTGCTGATATTTATTGTAATTCCTCGATGATAAATATATATACTACCCAAATTATATGTTATTTTTGCTTTTCTTGGTACATAGCTATATAATGTACGTTATTCAGAAAAGCTAAAACAGTATAAATTGAAACATAGAGTGATATTCCGTGAAGACATGCATTGTATCATTTTACTCATTTTGATATGCTCGTTCGTGTATGATGTACACATATATAGGAATAAAATGAGCTTGCTGCAAGTTTTGGTGGGGATATAAAAATATTCACTTTATTCCAAGGCATAGTATATAACTACCTTCATAGCAAAGTTTTATATTTAGAAAAAGAGAAAACATCTTATAATTCAGAATTGAGGGAGTAAGGAATTCGCCGAAGGCGTTCAACGTAGCTTGCTTCAATGTCTATGAAAGCATGAAGGCCCTTAGTAGGTTTCGGCGATTAATGACAAGCATATAGGTCTATAATAAGTTCTGATAATTAATGACTATGAAATATTATTGTGACTAACATGTATTTTGTAGAGGCATTATGGGTTAGGTTATTATAATGATGATTGCTTGGGCTATCAGTGGTTTTCATGCCCTTTTGATGGAATTTGTTTCGGTTTTGAAAGAAGGGCGACCAGGTTAAGGACAAATTAGTTTTAAATTTGGTGTGGTTTAGGCATTATGAGTAGTTTAGGATTCTGTTTTTCCTTTGTCAGTATTATAAAGGGGTATGAACCTCGATCCAGATCATTGATTTTCACAATTTAATTAATTACTAAATAAATTAATAAATTTAAGAAAAACAAAAAAAACACCCACATCCCCCTAATCACGAGAGGGGAAATCCGCATGCCGGTTCCCAAACTCCTCGCACGCCGCAGCAGGCCGGGAGGGAGGAAATTCTCGTGCGGGATCCTGAACTCCCCGCACGCGGCAGCTACCGGGAGGTGAAATCCCGCATGTAGCTTCCCCCAATCTCGCGCTCGACCCTCCTCGTGCAGCGCAGCCGCCCGGCCAGGTGCGCTCGCACCTCTTCTTCCCCATGTCAATCTGATTTTTCCCTGAAAAACAATCTGATGCGTGCATACGTACTATGATAACCTAAATCAATAAGATTTTCGCATGCATCAACCAAATCTTAAAAAAGATTTTTAATATTTTAAACCTTTCTTATTTACCCTATTTTTATAAAATAAAAATTCAATAAATACTATTACCTCCTAGAAGGTAAAAGATGATCGTGACCGTTGGATCAGAATAAATGAACGGTCCACAGTTATTTCGAGTACCGCAACAACCTTGTGTTAAACTTAACATAGGAAGCAGACATGCATAGGAGAGATAGAGAGTACAAATTAGCATCAAGAGCAATTTGTATCCCCAATTCTGTGCTTAGCTAGTAGGATCATAACAAATTGGTATCAAGAGCAAGGTGATTACCAGGGAGATTTTTTTGTTTCCATGATTTTTTTGTTTCCATACTATTTTTCCTGTTCTGGGCTTGGTTCTGAGTACTGCCATCCGTTCTTCCCTTACCTTGATCACGATTGTAATCCTAAGGGGTTGGCAACCCCGTTCATCACCTCTTGGTATGGTTCAGGTGAGCCCATAGGTCCGTGTCGTGGTTCTGTAAATGACACACAAAGGTGCAAACACAAAAATCATCTGGTCCCCGGCTTAGGTTAGGGTGTGACTCCCGCCGCCGCCGCCGTTCGGTGTCTCCACTGCTGGTCCCCCTCCCTCCTCCTCCGGCATATCGCCGGAGGTCAGAGGGAGTGGGGATCCATTGTCTAGTAAGTTTTTTCTATTAAATTGAGTCTTTAGGTTTAGGGTTTCTCCATGCCAAGTTTCTTGGTATTGGAGATTTATCTCTTCCTCCTGCTCTTCTCCGGCAACGGCGAGGATGTGGGGTGGAATCGTCTTCTCTATGGCGGACATGTTGAAGATGAAGGCGGCATCTACGGCATCAGCATCTTCATCAACATGACGACATGGAGACTTGTGTTTCCAAACGGCGGCATCAAGGCAGAGATGATGCCGCCGCCATGGAATAATTTTCTCCGGTCCCTTCTTCGTTTTGTTGTAGTTGGATCTGGCCACCATGAAGGACTAGGGAGAATAATTTTTAGATCAGTCTTCCTCGTTCTTCGGTGGCAGAAAGAAGAAAAAGGAAGACACAAGGAAGAAGAAGTTTCTCAACTCCGCCTGCAGGAATGTTGGCCGTCCGTTGGGCATCTACTGTCTGGCCGAAAACAATTGTTGCCGAGTATTTGCCTGTGCGGTCATCCATACAAAACGTCAAATAGGTTTGGGTTTGAGATCTGGAGCTATTCACAGCGTGGGTACAATTTAGATGAATTTCTGGATATTTGTGTAATCCAGAAGAACTGTAATGTGTTGATGTACCCAGCTATTATCTAATATAATTCTTCTTTCGTCGAAAAAAAAAATGGTCCGTGTCATGGTTGATTGGGTCGGCAAGGCGAGCACAGATTAGTTCTGCGTGGATTCCTCAACTCCACGCGCGTTGTTCATCCTGTCGCTGAAGATCTCGAAGTTTTAGCGTGACCCGACGCAATCATTGGAAAGCATGTCCATGGAGTTCAAGTTAATGGCAACTCAGTTCACCGATATTGAAAACATGTTGCAGAAGATGTTTGATAATCTCAGCGACTTGAAGGCTTAGAGGACGAGCGCTGATAAAGTGTTCGAAACATTGATTCAGAAGGTAAAACAGACACCATCGTGAGTTGATCAGGCGGCTCACAATTGGACCAGGCTGCCTCTCACATCGAAGCCCACGAGTCTCGACCACCACAACTACCACCACACGGCCATTGGGCCTGCCTCTGCTTTCAAATCCACCTTGTCCGCCTCCATATTGGCTCAACCTCAACTTAGCCCTAGATCCAATGTCCCACTAATCGGCGTCGTTTGGAGAACGGGCCGCAGAGCATGGTCAGCCACATGCTCACCGAGTTCTGTTGTGAACCTATAGCTAAGCATGGAAATGGGGATAGAAACCGAAAATTCAGAGGTAGAAGACAAGTTGGTCGCGGCAAAGCCCGTGAGGACGAAACTTATTTTAGTTGTGAAGTTTGTTACAGAATCATCAGATGATGTAACTCCTATGATGAACGCGGCTTATAAGCATGTTGCCTTCCACGTACAAATGACGGCCAAAGTCCACACACTCAGCCCAAAGACCAAAGGTCCATCTACGGGGTCTCTCCAAGTACTTGACACTTCCACCTTCTTAGGCCTTGTTCGCTTATATCCAAACTAAGAGGGTTGGAGAGGGTCGAAGGGGGAATGCACGAAAATGGGACGCACGACATAAGCAGACATATTGTTGACCCATTCTTCAATCTTGATCAGTACTAATGAACCATTTGCCGCCTCATTTTTGGAAACAAGTCATCACTGATACCAGATTAGTAATTGACATTCTGGACGCAAATAGAGAGACATCAACGATACGGCCTTATGTCTTCCCAAAAATATAAATATAATACTAACATCTGCAGGCAAAGGCAGCGTTGCTGAGCTGCTGTAGCCACACACCAACATAGCACTTGGCAGCTTCAAATGATTGTGTGCATACTGCATAGATGTCGAGACAAAGCAGAAGACAGCTGATCGGGAATATATTGATCTAGTCCTACGCAACAATCTCAGTTCCACTTCCAAGTGTGGATCTTACCAGAAAAAGAAAAACTTCCAAGTGTGGACCGTCTGTTTATCCTCGTAATGTTCGCCATTCAAAAAACAAATCGAGTGCAACCCTTATTTAAAACACTCCATAGTGGAGTGGAACATAGTATCTCACTAATCTGTTGCCATGGCGTCTGCTTTGCACTTCTCTCTGCTCCTACTCGTCATATGCAGTCACGGTGGCATTGCCCAAGCAAATGAAGCAGCAGCAGCTCATCAGAAAAGCAGATATGTGGTGGTGCCGAAAACATCATTTCAGTCATCAGGAGAATCGTGTTCGACATGGAGAGGTATCATCAGCCCTGCTTCCTAGCTATGATGCACAAATAGAGCCCCATCGGTGGATACTGACCGAAAACCTCTCGATGTTGCAGGGTCTCCACAATCAGGGCGCGTGTCCCTACCACTGGCGCATCGTTACGGGCCCTGCGCGCCCGTGCAGACCAAGGATGAGACGTCTCTCGCGCAACGGCTTCACCAAGATCGTGTGCGCACCAAGTACATTACAAGGAAAATGTCCAGGCCCATGAGACTGAAGAGCAATGACGCTCTGTAAGTGTTGGCGGAGCGAGCCGCGCCTGAGAAACGCAGGGGCTGGGAAACGAGCGAAGGATCCCCGCTCGGCCGGAGGTCTCGACCTCCGTCCGAGTCCGGGTCCCACAAATGCCTCTCTCCCCCCCCCCCCAATGGGTTCGGACAATGTCTCTTGAAAACTGTGCTTGAATAATAAATGTTCTCATTAAATTTTCAACCACCTTCCAACAGTGCTGAGTCCCTCCTTTTATAGGTGGCTCCCAGACAACTATTTCTGAACTGTTACACATTTACCCCTCAATCCCTAGGGGTAGTTTTGACCTAGATCTAACCGCTACTTTTCTCTGCAGGGGGCAGCACGGGCATTTTCCTTCACCCTGTTGTGGGCCGGGCCGCATCTACACCGCCACCCTGGCCTCCTTGGTGGGCCTTAGCCCGGTCGGAGGTTCGGACCTCCGGCCGTGTCCGGTCCTCGGGGGTCTTGGGGCGCCTTCCTCCGACGGCCTTCGCCTTCCGGCTCTGCTCCGCCGGAGGTCCGAACCTTCGACCACACCCGGCGGAGGTTCGGACCTCCGGCCATCTCCGGAGCCTGGGGCCACCGAGTGCCTTCTTCCGGCAACCTCCGCCCCCAGATCCTGTCCGTGCGGAGGTTCTCCTCCCCTGAAAGAGAGCCAAAACAAAGAGAGTGAAAGGTTAAGTAGCTTTGGGGGACCTGCGCCTCAGGAGTGGAGGTTTGGGTAGACATTTTCCCCAACATTTCCCCCTAGAGCACTTGGGCTAGCGCAGGTAGGCCAACGTTCTCTGTGGTCCTCCGCTCCTGACGCAGAGGTCCCCCTTCCCCCCTTTGGGTTTCCGCGCGCCGCCCACGTGTCACTCGCTGGTTGGTGCGTCGTGCGACGTGATATGATTTGACGGTTTGTCTTCCGACCCTCGGAGGCCCCCCTAGCGCCTATATAAAGGGTGCGCGGGCCATGGTTGCCGTACTGCTGGCTTGCTTGCCTTCGCTTCCACTACAGCTGTGGCTTCCGAGCTTCCTCCTCCTCCGCTTAGGGCCTCATTCTCTGGGTCCTTACTCCCGCTTGCTTTGCGTTAGAGCCAGTGGGTGGTCTCGTTGCTTTGAAGATTGCATGGTAGACAGTGCGAAGGCCTAGGACTTTGAAGAAACTCTTTCTGACGTCGAGGCTTCGCTTGCTGATCTGGTACCTCCGAGCCCTTCCCAGGAAATGGCCGGCAAGAATGAGAAGATCACCTACGAGATTGGTCGTAGCGTCATCAACAAGATGATGCTGGACCACATGGTGACCGAAGGCTGGTTCGAGAAGGACAAGGCGGTGCTTCCTGGCCGGGAGGTCATCCCTGAGCCGCCCAGTAAGGATTACGCGGTGGTGTTCCGTGACTTCTTCACTTGCGGCCTTCGCCGTTCCCCCGCATTTTTTGAGGGATGTTCTAGACGAGTTCAACGTACAAATACATCAGCTCACCCCCAATGGAATCGCTGCCCTTAGCAAGTTTGCATGGGCTTGTGAGTCTTACGGAGCTCCGCCGGACATTGGCAGCTTTTGTCAGTACTACGAGCTGCAGAAGCAACACAAGAAGTTGGATGGCGCCGTATGTCAATACGGTAGTTGCTCATTCTTTCCTAAGCGGAAGCAGCCCGAACCGAGGCTTGAGCTTTCATACCGCCGTAAGAACAAGTGGGACAAGGATTGGACCTTGCATTGATTCTACGTGAAGACCCCCCCTATACCACCGAGGAGGCTAACGGTAAGAAGGTGACCCGCTATCCCTTCGCTTTTGTGATGACGCAGGGAGCAGCGTTACTCCATCCCACCTCCCCGCTAGGCCTACTGCTGCTAAGATTGCTCGCAACCGCCCTTCGCCTGGCATGCCGTTACTCGGAGGTCGTGATTTGGTGGAGGAGATGGTCGCTACCGATTGCTGCCGCTGGCGAAGAACCGGCTTTCTTTTTCGTTTGGAGAACGTGCAACTCCCCGTCTTTGGTGAAGCCGGAGGTGTGCCTTTCCCTCGCTTCGAGCTGTTCGTCCGGAGGACAAGACGAATGAGGCCTTCGTTCGCGAGGTTGAAGAGAAGGCCCGAGAAATTCTTGGAGAGATCTCGGACAAGGAGTATCTTGCCCGCCGGGCGGAGGCTGGTAATATGCCCCGCTTGAATCGTGTTTTCGAAGAGATGGGTGTCACATACGGTGATCACCCCGTTCCGGCGAAGTTAATTGCTACAATCCATGAGAGGGAGGCTGTCGCTGCTGCTGCGGAGGTGGGTTCGGGTGATGTCCCCAAGCTGGCGGGTCGCAAGCGTCGCGGAGCTTCTTCTGGGGGCCGGGCGCAGGTCGCGGAAAGAGGACGCGCTCGTCGGTCCGTAGTGCGGAGGTCTCGGGCGTGATGACGTGCTGCCGGTGCGGCGGCCTCCGGTTCGTTAAAATCCGCTTCCGCCGCTGCTCGTTCGGTCGGTGGGGGGCCGTGACAGCGAGGCGGAGGTCGAAAAGGCAGGCTTCGAGCTTTGGTGGCACGCGCTCCCCCGGAAGGCGCTGTTGAAGTTATTGGGGCATCGGCCTCCGTACCTCCCTTCACCAGTGTTTTTGGTGCGTGCTCGGATGACTCCGAGGCTTCGGTTCATGCCGTTGTTGGCACTGGTGGGGGAGCGGAGGTTCTTTCTCGTCAACCTACGCCACCTGTTGCGGAGGCTCCCGGTGCTGCCCCTTCCTCCTCTGCTCATCATCGGCTCCGGAAAGCTCTGCGCCGCCGCCCCAAGCTTCGCCGATCCCGCCCGGCCAAGCTACTGCGGAGGCTTCTGATGCCGCAGAGATGGGAGCTGCCACTCTTTGTAAGTGTTACTTTTTATCACTTTGCTTGCTTTCGGCTTGCGTTCTCTGACCACCCCCGTGGTGGGCTTTGCTCAAAAATCTTTGGCGCGTGAAGGTAGTGCCGGTGGTGGGATTGACTGGGTCGTGTCGAACTGGACCAAGCCCCTCGAGGTTCTTCTCCACTTGCCGGACCCATATTTGGGGGCCTTCGCGGCGAGGGCGAAGGTTTGGACAAATCTGCGTTTTCTCGTTTGTTGTGTGTTTTGTATCTATGTTAACCTTGTTCTTTCTATACAGCTGACTCCATTGAGACTTTAAGTGGGTGAAGTTCTACCCTCCACAGTCTACACAAGCAGCTTGGAGGTTTGACATTTCCTTTTGGCCGATTTGTTGTAAGTCTATATCTTTGCTTATTACCTGAAATTTCTGCTTGTCCACAGGGGGGACCCGTAAATACTTGCAAGGGCTGAACTATTTCAAACTCCTCCGCCTAAATTTGGAGCATCAGAGCGTGGTCTGTATTTACCTTCGCTTGCGGTTTAGCGCTATCTTTGTGATTTTGACCTTTTTTTGGCGTGCTGACCCCTTTCTTCTTCTTAGGGCCATCATCTTGCGGAGGCTATGAAGGCTCGTTGCTCTCATGAGGTGCTAAAGCGGGATGAGGCCTTGGGTGCTCTGAAGGAGGAGGTTGAGACTTTGGAGGCGGAGAAGCAAGCTTTGGCCTCCGATCTAAAAGAGCTCCGCCCGTTTAAGAAGGCTGCTGAGGATCTAGACCTCAAACTTAAGTCTTCAGAGAAGATGCCCGAGTCCCGCCTCTTCTCTCCGCTGGAAGAAAGGCTGAAAAAGGCCGGTGGCGTTAATGCCAACCTCCGCATGGAGGTGGAGAGTGAAAAGCAGGCTTCGCATCTTTGAGGAAGCGGTGGAGCAGCTCCGAATATTTGGATGAAGCGAGGGAGGCGGCCATCACTGTGGCCGGTGCGTATTCCGACGCTATCCACCGCTATGGTGGTGTTGCTCCCCTCTTCCGAAGACCCTTCTACCTTCGATGTCTTTGGGATCGGCTGCGCGCTCCCGCCTCTCGCACTTCCCTCGGTTTCTTGACAAAGATCGCAGATTTTGCAGCCGTTTCTTGTGCCAAGAATTTCGTGAATGCCTTGACGGAGGTAGGGTGCGAGCATCTCCATCTTCTGAAGGGGAAGGCTACATATGCGGACCCTAAGGAGGTTGATTGGTCTAACCTTCGTGCGCCTATGCGCCGTTGTGCGTGATTTTATGCGCCTCTTGTTGGAGTCGCTTTGGCCGTACTTACGCGCAAGACACCGGCCGAGGAGCGCAACACGGAGGTAACTTTGTTTTGTTTTAGTTTAGTTGGGCATTTTATACTTTTGAGTTTTTAATAACCTCCGCTGCGTTGCCATGGCAGGCCGAGGCGGAGCGGGCGGCCAAGAAGGCGGAGGCTTTGAAGGCGTCGCGTCCGGAGTCCTCCAGGCGCGCGGTGGAGAGAGATGGCGAAGATGCGGAGGTGGATGCCTAGGCTCAGGCTCGAGTAGTTTTTAACTTAGGAATGATATGTAGCCTGGTTTACAAACATGACTTTTGACAGGCGACTCTTTTGTAGTCTTTTGTTTTTAATTTCAAATTGCCTTGCGCAGGTGGCCTTGTTGGGACCTGCGCAAGTGCTTGATGTACCTCCGTTGACTATGATGAGGGATGGAGTTTATGTTAGCGGGCGGATGCTCAACTGCTGGCCTGACAATAATGTAAATGAAATGTTTAAGTTTGTCGTTGAAGAGCTTGAAGCCCCGCCTTAGTTCGCTTTTAATTGAGCTACATTGTAATGTTGTACCATATTGCTCGCACCTTCGCGTGCGTTATGTTGTAAGTTTATGTCTGTGGTATGTGTAATGAATGTTGTACGGTTGTAACTATTTTGAATCGTTGTTGTATTGCGGAGTTTACAGCTTTTAGCGGAGGCTATTGCTCTCCCTTTTCTTTATTCCAGGTATTTTTGCCTTCGCTCTTACATTTACAAGCGCCATGTATGTTCTTTGGTCATCCATATCCTGCCTGTTCGGTGGTCGCTTGTGATCAAGTTGTAGCTGTTGAACTCATGCTTGGCCCTGTTGTTCGGCTTGACGTAGGTGCTGGAGCTGTACTTGCGCTTTTGCATGTTTTCTCTTGCCTTGGGACCTTCGCACAAAGATCGCGTGCTTGGTCTCGGTATGTTTAGTTGGCGCAGGTTCTTCCCTTACTCTTGGGCTCGCCCTCCAATCTTTACAAACTTTTGCCCGGTATCTTCCGACCGGGCGGAGGCTTTGTTTGGTGGGAGTTATTGAAGTAGAACCTTCGGTTTTAAGGGGGGATGTTACAAGCTTTTGCGTGGTATCCCCCCTTCACCCTTGGGTCCTAGTTCTACCCTGGCGCACTACGCCACGTTGATTACAAGTTTTTGCGTGGTATCTCTTTGTTTCTGTACCTTGGGGAAACGCCTGCTTCCATCCCCTCCTCTTTCCCCTCCTGTTTCCTTTCGAGTGCCGAGGGGTGGGGAGTGATGCGTGGTTTATATATGGCTTTGGCTCATAAACGCCATTAAGTTTTTGGTGGTTGAGGTAGTTGCTGCCGTGCTTTGGTCTGGTCGCGTTGTACTTGCTGCGGTCGGTTAGCATTTATTTTGGTCATGTGCCCATCTCCGTGTTATTTTAAGTTACGGCGGAGGTTGCCTTTCTGTGTTTTCTGGTATTTGTGCGCTTTTGATTGCGTGGTGCCCATACCGTTGGTAGGGTCGGTTTGGTTTTTTAGCGGAGGTTATCTCCTTTGATTGCCTGGTGCCCGTACCGTGGCAGGGTCTTCTTCCAGGTCTAGTTTTTGAGCGGAGGTTGTCCCCTTTGATTGCCTGGTGCCCGTACCTTGGTAGGGTCTTTTTCCAGGTCTAATTTTTGAGCGGAGGTTGTCCCCTTTGATTGCCTGGTGCCCGGTCTTTTTCCAGGTCTAATTTTTGAGCGGAGGTTGTCTCCAGCTCTACCAGCGATTGTTTGCCACGGAGGTCCGGTTGGGCGTGCGGCCCGCGCCGGCTCGCCCGATGGGTCCTCTTTCTCGCTATGTCGTTCTGTCGAATGTCTGCTGCCTCGTTGCTGGCAGCTTTTCGACCTGTTTGCTCGTAATGTGCTTTTTTGGGGGAGCCTCTTTATACTTTCAGAGGTTGTTTACAAAGGCCCTGCCTCGTTAAAAACCTCACCTCCGCAAAGGAGTCCCCATGTGCGGAAAAGAGTGCAGGCCTGTCGCCAAGTGGCGAAAAAGGAAAATTAAAGATGAAAAATGCTTCTATACTGAGGGTACCTTCGCTTATATTTTCGTGCAGGTCCTCTTACATCAGATGTAGTACTTTCTAAGGTTTACGATGTTCCAGGTGTGAGTGGAGGTGTGACCTTCGTTGTCTTCTAGTTTGAACGCCTCTTTGTTTGACGTCTGTTTAGCTATGAAGGGTCCTTCCCATTTTGGTTGCAACTTGCCCGCCATGTTTGCGTTTGGTTTCCTCCGCAGAACTAGGTCTCCATCTACGATCAGCCTTCTTGTTACATTCTTGTCTCTCTATGCCTTGGTTTGGTCTTGATACTTCATGATGTTGTCAAGAGCCTGCAGCCTCTCCTGCTCTATTCCTTCCTTCGAGCATTCTTCTTCCACTGAGTTCCTGCTAGTTAGCGGAGGCTCTCGTGTTTTAACTCTTCTGGCGTCATTGCTTCTTCCCCGTACATGAGTTTAAATGGGGTGTATCCTGTAGCTCTGGTGGCTGTAGTGTTGTGTGACCATACGACCCTTGGTAGCTCTTCTGCCCATTTTCCTTTGCGTAGGTTAAATAATGTCTTGGAGATTGCCGAGAAGATTTCTCTGTTTGCCCTTTCGACTGCCCCATTTGATTGTGGGTAGTATACTGATGCGAAGGCTAGTGTTGTGCCTATTGATTTGCAGTATTCTTTGAACTTATCTGAGTCAAACTGTTTTCCATTGTCGACAGTCAGTACCTTCGGGACTCCGAATCTGCATATTATGTTTTGCCAGAAGAATTTTTTGACCGCTTCTGAGGTTATTGATGCCAATGGTTTTGCTTCTATCCACCTTGTGAAGTATTCCACAGCTACTACTGCAAATTTGAATCCCCCTTGTGCTGCTGGTAGTGGGCCTACCAGATCCATACCCTATCTTTGCAATGGCTAAATTGGGGGTATTGGTTGGAGTTCTGACGACGGCGAAGGTTGTCTGATGGAATACAACCGGCAGGCTTCGCATGCTTTAACTAGTTTTTCGGCATCCTTCGGCGTGACTTGGCCAATAGAATCCCCGCCTCGGGGCCTTCACGAGATGGGGCTCTTGGTCCTATGTGTGACCCGCGGGTTCCGCATGTGTATTTCTTTTAGCAACTCGTTGCCTTCCCTTTTGGATATGCACTTGAGCAGTGGTTGAACCACACCTTTCTTATACAGCCTTTTGTCTATCAGCACATATGATCTTGCCCTGTATTTCATTCTTTCCTTGTCTGCTTTTGTCTGTGGATTGAAAGTTCCTTCGAACATTTGTATTATTTCGGCTCGCCAGTCTTGTTCTGATGTTACTAGTATCTGCCTTTCTGTTCTTTCTGCCGCGGAGGTTGCGGGTTTAGCTGTCTGCTCATAAAATGTTCCTTCAGGCAATTTCCAGTTATTTGCCGCTGCCTTCGCTAGTTCGTCTGCCTCTGTATTTTCCCCCCTTGGGATGTGTTTTAGGGTGAAACCTTGGAACTTTCTTTCTAGCCTTCGCACTTGCTCGAGGTATTTTGCTAACTCTGGTTCTCTTGCCTGGTATTCTTTCTCTACTTGGCCTGCCACAACCATTGAATCTGTTTTGACCAGAAGTCTCTGAATTCCCAAGGCCTTTGCCTTGTTGAGGCCTAGAATGAGTGCCTCATACTCTGCTATGTTGTTTGTTGCCTTGAAGTTCAAACGGGCTGCATATTTTATTCTGGTTCCCGATGGGGATATCAATACTGCAGCAGCTCCGGCGCCGTTGACTCCCCAGGCCCCATCTGTAAGTAGTACCCAACTTTGCTCTGTTACGTTCTGCAACCTTCGCTGCGAAGGTGTCCAATCTGCCACAAAATCTGCCAGTGCCTGAGATTTGATAGCTGTTCGTGGGACATATGTTATGCAATATTGTGACAGCTCGGTGGCCCATTTGCCAATTCTGCCGGAGGCTTCCTTGTTGTTGAGAATTTCTCCCAGTGGTTGCGACGAAGGTACTATGATTTCATGTGCTTGGAAATAGTGCTTGAGCTTCCTCGAGGCGGTTAAAATGGCGTAGGCTAATTTCTCTGCCTGGGTGTAGTTCGGTTTAGGCTGGCTGCGAGGGCTTCGAAAACGTAATAGACTGGTTGTTGTTCCTTCGACCTTCGCTTTCTTTTTCTTGTACTAGCACTGCTTGGCGATCGCATGATCGATCTTTGCCACATACAAGAGTAGTGTGGCATCTTGTTCTGGTACTGTGACTTTTAGGGTGTTCGCGAGATATTCTTTGAGCTTGTCAAAGGCTTCAGACTGCTCCTGCCCCCATTCAACTTTGTCGGAGGTCCTTAGAGCTTTGAAGAATGGTAGGCTCCTTTCTGCTGATCTTGAGATGAACCTGTTCAATGCTGCTATTCTTCCGGTGAGTTTCTGCACTTCCTTCTTTGATGTTGGCTCTGTCATGGCCAGTATCGCCTTTGTTTTCTCCGGGTTGGCTGCAATTCCCTCCGGCCCTATTATACATCCCAATATTTTGGCCTGGCTTACTGCGAAGACACATTTTTCTGGGTTCAACTTTAAGCCTGCGCTGCGGAGGTTGGCGAAGGTCTCCGCCAGGTCTTTGATATGCTCCTCTTTTTCTCTGCTCATGACTATGATATCGTCAACGTATGCGATGACGTTTCTTTGGAACTGATTCCCCAAGACTTTGCTTGTCATTCTTGCGAAGGTTGAGCCTGCGTTCTTCAAGCCTTCTGGCATTCTGAGGAAGCAATATGTACCGAAGGGTGTTGTGAAACTTGTCTTCTCTTCGTCTTCTTTGTTGAGCCAAACTTGGTGGTACCCTGAGAAGCAATCCAAGAGAGAAAACCTTTTGCAGTTTGCGGCCCTATCCAGGGAGGTATCTATTCTTGGGAGCTGGAATGCATCCTTTCTGCAAGCCTTGTTTAGGTCTGTGAAGTCTATGCACATCCTCATTTTGCCATTGCTCTTAGGCACTAGTACAACATTCGCTAGGTAGTCAGAGTACTTGACTTCTCTTATCACTTTTGCATCTAGGAGTCTTTGAACCTCCGCCTTAGCTGCTATGACTCTGTCTTCAGACATTTTCCTTTGTTTCTGCTTTTTTGGCCGGATGCCTGGGTTAACGTCTAGGTAGTGCTGTATGACATCTCTAGACACTCCCCGGAGGTCTTCCGCAGACCATGCGAAGGCATCTTTGTTTTCTCTTAGGGCTTCCACTAGCTCTTTTTCTTCTTGACATGTTAGGTTTGATGCTATTGTTATCTTTAAATGCAGTGCGGATCGCTCCAAGCACACCGACTTCGTCGTTTTTTCATCTTTTCTTCCAGCTTTGAAGCTTGTTTTTCCTTTGGGCATATCCGGAGGTTCCCCCCTGCTCGATTCCTCTACAGCTACAGAATTGACATTTCTGCTTGAGCTGTGTATTGTTTTTTCTATGTTCCTTGCTTCTTTTTGGCTTCCGTAGACTGTAATTATGCCATGCAGTGCTAGTAGTTTCATGCATAGATAACCCATGTGGATTGCTGCTCCAAACTTGTTAGAGAAACCTCTGCCCAGAATGGCGTTGTAGGGATAGCTAAGATTGACGACATCGAAGGTTATGTATTCTGTTCTAGCATTGTTGTAGTCCCCGAAGGATACAGGGAGTGCAATTTTCCCCAGAGCCTCCACCTTTCTTCCCCCGAATCCAACTAGGTGAGATTCCGAAGGTTGCAGCTGGTTCCTACCGAATTGCATCTTGTCGAAGGTACTCGCAAAACGGTATGTCGGCGGAGCTTCCCGAATCCACCAGAATTCTTTTTATCTCCCATCTTTGCTATGTTTCTTTGTTATTACCATCGCGTCAGTGTGGGGATAACTTTCTAACTTCAGATCTTGCTCGGTGAAGGTTATTGGCACCCTGGACCATTCCGTCGCTCTGACTTGACCTTGGACTGCTACATTGTTCACCAGGCGGAGGTGGTCCTTCTTTTGTTTTTTAGTTTGGAATTCCATTGCTGAGCCTCCGCTAATTGGTAATATCAGGCCGATGGTTGGTAGTGGGTGGTGAGGGTTGTGTTGATTTTTCTGGTTTGGCTCTTGTTTTGCTTGGGCTGTTGGCTGTATTTGCGGCTGCTGGGGTGGGGGTGTTGGAGGTGGCGGTAATGCCTCATATGTTCTGCCTTGAGTTTGGCTATCCAGGTAAGTTATGCTTGGTGGCCTTTGGTGGATGTAGGCTGGTGCTTGCTCTAGCCTGTATTGGTTAGGATTTGCTTCTTGAGCTGCGTCTGCGAAGGTGCCGGGTGCCATGCGGTAGGTGGCTCGGGAAATATGTCGCTGCTAGTGTTGAGGGGTGTATCTGGGTGCTGTTTAAGGCTGAGTATATCGGGCAATATTGGTTTTGCCAGTTTGGCGCGGAGGTGTGATTGACTTCCCTGGGCTGCTGGTATGACGGTGCCTCCGCCTCTTTCCTCCTCTTCATCCTTTCCTGAGTTTCTTTTGCCTCTGGGCAGTCTTTTGTGACATGCCCCTTGTCTTCTCCGTGGAAAAAACAATACGGCTTCTTCCTGTTGTTGGTAGAATTGTTGTTCCAATTCCTTCCTGTGTTCTGCCTCGGCTGGTTTTTGGTAGACTGCGGTACTGCTGGTGCGCCTAACTGTTGGTTTGGCTGGTTTTGTTGATCAATTTGCATTACTTGTTTGTTCCGGGGCTCTTTTGCTGCTTGTAGCCCCTCCCTGAGTCGGAGGTCTGCCTGTTTGCGTTTTGGGCTTGCCTATATTGATTTTGCTCTTCAACCCTCTTGCGGAGGTCGTTGTCTGACTTACAGTATTTTTCAAACTCGGAGTACAAAGCTTCCATAGTTTCAGGCTTTTCTCTGGCTAGGTGTCTTTGCAAACGGACCGATCTTCGATCCTTTGATTTGCCGCTTCTATTGCTACCTCTTACGGTACGTTAGGAGCCTTCGCCTTCAGCTGGACAAAGCGTTGGTAGTATTCTCTTAGGGACTCGTCTTTTTGTTGCTTGCAGTGAAATAGATCTGACGCTGTCAGTGATTCGCTTGAGAACCCTTTGAAGTTTGTCATTATTTTGTCACGCAGGTTCTCCCACGAGTAGATTGAACTTGGCTTGAGCATAGAATACCAAGCAAGTGCATCCCCCTCAGCTGTGATGACAAAGGATTTCGCGAGAACTGCGTCATTCCCCCTGCGGAGGCTACCGCTGCTTCAAAACTCATGATGAACTGTCTGGGGTCGGTCTTGCCGTTGAATTTTGGCAGTGTGATTGGCTTGTAGCCCACCGGCCATGCCGCTGTTTGCAATCCCTCTGACAGTGGGGATTTTTGATCCACCGTCCGTGTTTGGGCTGCGCCAAAGACCGTGAAGGCTGGCCCCTGGCTGGGTGCACCTGCCTGGGGTCGGGTAGTAGCGAAGGTTGCAAAAACTGGTTCTTGGGCTGGTGTCCCTTCCTGAGTCTGCGCCATGAGCATGCTTTGTATCTACGCTTGCGCGAATCGCCATTTGTTGTTTTGCTTCCGCGACGGCAGGGAAGTTTGCGCCGCCCTCTGCGCTTTGCTGCGAAGGCCGCTGCGACTCTTTCCTTTACGCTGCGGTTCTCTTAGTTGGGCTTGAACCTGCTGCGGCTCATCTTAAGTGCTGCGGCCGGCTCGGCTGTTGGGCTGTAGGCTGGTTCCTCATTGCCTTGCAGTGGCACGGCGGTGGTATCCTCCACGCCGCCTTGTTCTGGTTCTGGTGTCGGAGGATCTACGTAGGTGCTGCGCACTGCGCGCCTTGGCCTTTCCCGAGAGGTGCCTCCGCGCGTAGGCGCTTTGGCTGTTTTCTTTTTCCTAGGTGGCATGTCTGGGTTTTTGTTGGCTAACCACGGTGGGCGCCAATGTTGGCGGAGCGAGCCGCGCTGAGAAACGGGGGCTGGGAAACGAGCGAAGGATCCCGCTCGGCCGGAGGTCTCGACCTCCGTCCGAGTCCGGGTCCCACAAATGCCTCTCTCCCCCCCCCCCCAACGGGTTCGGACAATGTCTCTCGAAAACTGTGCTTGAATAATAAATGTTCTCATTAAATTTTCAACCACCTTCCAACATCTTTGAGTCCCCCTTTTATAGGTGGCTCCCAGGACAACTACTTCGAACTGTTACACATTTACCCCTCAATCCCTAGGGGTAGTTTTGACCTAGATCTAATCGCTACTTTTTCTCTGCGAGGGGGCAGCACGGGCATTTTCCTTCACCCCTGTTGTGGGCCGGGCCGCATCTACACCGCCACCACCCCGGCCTCCTTGGTGGGCCTTAGCCCGGTCGGAGGTTCGGACCTCCGGCCGTGTCCGTCCTCGGGGTCTTGGGGCGCCTTCCTCCGACGACCTTCGCCTTCCGGCTCTGCTCCGCCGGAGGTCCGAACCTTCGACCACACCCGGCGGAGGTTCGGACCTCCGGCCATCTCCGGAGCCTGGGGCCACCGAGTGCCTTCTTCCGGCAACCTCCGCCCCCCCGATCCTGTCCGTGCGGAGGTTCTCCTCCCCGAAAGAGAGCCAAAACAAAGAGAGTGAAAGGTTAAGTAGCTTTGGGGACTGCGCCTCAGGAGTGGAGGTTGGGGTAGACATTTCCCCCCAACAGTAAGCGTCCCGACACGGTTGGACCTTGATTCCTATGACGACATACAGACATGCCAGTACCTTGTCACTGTGGGCTTGGGCACGCCCGCAGTCCCGCAGGTGCTTCCACTGACCATAGAAACTGACCTGACGTGGGTGCAATGCAAGCCGTGCAACTCCAGCAACTGCTACCCCCAGAAGCTCCCTCTTTATGATCCGAGCAGGTCTTCTTAGACCTGCAAAGGGGGCGGGTCGACCCCTTTGGATCGACGATCCACTCCTTAATCTCGGCCACGGTTCGGAGCGGTTTGACCCCAACATGAAGAGGTTCGAAAGGATCATAAACCTATTGATCCTAATCGGCCACGGTTCGGACGCCGCGCGGAGCCCATCGTACGCGGCGGACTGGATGCGGTGCCGCGTAGCAGCGTACCTCCCGGCCACGTGGATCCACGCTGTCTCCGTGGGGGACGAGGTGTTCGACTCGAGGCCGGACCTGACGCCGCTGCTCATCCCCGCCTTGACCAACGTGCACGACGCGCTGGCGCAGCTGGGCCTCGCCGACGCCGTCAAGGTGTCCACGCCCATCGCCTTCTCGGCGGTCACGAACTCGTACCCGCAGTCCAAGGGCAGGTTCCGGGACGTCATCGCGCAGAGCGTGATGAAGCCCATGCTCAGCTTCCTGCAGAGCACGGACTCCTACCTCACCATCAATATCTACTCGTACCTGGCGTACGCCGAGCATCCGGACAAGATCTCCCTTGACTACGCCCTGGGGAACCCAAACCCCGACGTGCGCGTCAACGACGACGACACAGCCGGGTCACGCTCGACGACGATGGCGGCGGGGTTACGTACTACAGCATCCTGGATGCCCAGCTCGACACCACGTACTATGCCATGGATGACCTTGTTGGGGAGACGAACCATCCGCCGGCCGCTGCTCGAGCTCGCCAGCGCTGCTGCTGCGTGCTTGTCAACCCCTACGCGAGTGTGCGCCCGCCTGCTCCGCCGCCATGCTCGCCAGCCTCTGCGCGAGTGTGCGCGCTTCGCCGGGCACCGCTGCTGCTCTGGCCCGCGCCGCCGCTGCGTGCTTGCTGTCTACCGGCCGCTGCTCGTGCTCGCCCGTGCTGCTGCTGCGTGCTCGCCGGCCCCTACCCGAGTGTGCGCGCTCGACTGCACTGCTGCTGCTTTGGCCCGCGACGCCGCTGCGTGGTTGCCGGCCGCCGGGCGCTGCGAGGTTCGAACCTCGGTGCACCGCGGTTATTTACCGCAAGAGAAATAAAGGTTCGGCTCGAACCGTAAACCTTATTTTACATCAACGGAGCGGGGGGTCGAGAAAAGGTTCGCTCCGACCCGGCCCCTTTGCAGGTCGAGGTCTTCTACCTACACCACTATCCCTTGTGACTCACAGGAGTGCAGGGACCTGGCTGGTGGCTACTATGGTAATGGCTGCACCAGCGGCAACTTCGAATGTGCATTCTCTCTCCAGTACGGCGGCGGCCGCCAAAACATGACCGGGGTGTACAGCAGCGAAACATTGAAACTTGGTCCGGGAGCCGTGGTTGAGAACTTCCACTTCGGCTGCGGTCACGACCAAGAGGGCCCTTTCGGCCATTACAACGGCATGCTCGGCCTGGGCCGCCTGCCGGTGTCACTTGCGGGGCAAATGTCTGCGGAGCACGGTGGCGCCTTCTCGCTCTGCCTCCCTCCGACGGGGGACTCCACGGGGTTCTTGGCCTTTGGGGCGCCGGAGAACACATCTGACTTCGTATTCATGCCGCTGCTCACCATAGATGAACAGCCTTGGTTCTACCAGGTGACGCTCACTGGCATCAGCGTCGGTGGGCAGCAGCTGGACATACCAGCCGTGGTGTTCCGGGAGGGAATGATCTTGGCTTCAGCCACGACCATCACGGCGCTTCAGAAGACGGCTTACATGGCACTGCAGACCGCATTCCGGAGTGCCATGGTGCAGTACCCTCCCGCGCCGCCGACGGCCGCGCTCGACACCTGCTACAACCTCACCGGGTACGACAACATCACGGTGCCCACCGTGTCGCTGACATTCCGCGGTGGGGCTACCATCGACCTGGACGCCTCGTCCGGGCTCCTGCTGGATGGTTGTTGCCTCGCCTTCTGGCCGATGGGTGGAGATGAATACACTGGGCAGATCGGCAGCATGAATCAACGAACCATCGAGGTGCTCTACGACATGCGAGGGGCAAGGGTTGGGTTCCGCACTGGTGCTTGTTGAGTATCGCAAGCCTACAGAGCAAAGTCACTGAATCTCAGTCCTTTCATGAGTATAAGTTTTTCTGCTGAATATTTAAATTTTTTTATAGCCCAGCTCCAGTCACATTACATGTATCCACCTCAATCTATACGTTGTTAAAATGGATTGCAATAAAAGAGTACATTATGCCCACCATACAACTAGGGATGGATCCATGTGCACTATAAGTGGTGTGGCCGCACCACAGAAAAATATTGATTATGTCCAATTTTTTCGTCATATGCATACCCATAAAATAAAAATCTATACACTCGCAAGTCTAACGCACCCTCCTTAATTTTGCTCTAACTCCGCCACTGCATACAACAACTTGAAAGACAGGTGCAGATTGGTCCAATAACTTATAGAATACTTAGTTTAGTGCGACAACTTGGCAAGAGTGTGTGTTGATATTGGTCCAATGACTTATAAAATATCCAATTTAGTGTAATAACTTGTCAAATTGGTGCATCTATAGTCCACAAGTTATAACAATGACGTATTTTGTCATATTGTATAGTAAAGAAATGGTATATATTCAGCTCGGAATAATTGATTATCACATTGCAATGGTTATATAACTATCCAAAACAAGAATCTTGAATTTCAAATTTAAATAAATATGTTCACATAGGAAATAAGAGATATTTTGTATCTACATATAGAATTAGTTTAGTCCGATTTTGATGTTACAAACCATGTCTATAGAACACTATGATTTTGACGTAATATAACAGGCAATGTTTATGGATATTTATATGTACTAGCATTGCAAAAACATTGAACTTGTTCACTTTAGCTAACTTCATAGCTACAGCAGCTGCGACAGCTTAATTTGTAAAAGTACTACTTTTGATATTTGATATTATGACTGGCTGCTGCAGGCCTGCAGCAATAACAAATGAATATTCTCCTAGATAGAAACAAGGATGGACAATGCTAGATATGTACTTATTTTATTATCACCTCCATAAAATTTAAAAGTTGTACTTTGTTTTATAATGATCATATTATTCATAATATAAGTCAATATTGGCAATGACCTTTAAAGGGCAAAATTTAATTATGTATTGAGTTAAAATACAACTTAGATAGTTTTTTCTTTCGGTCTAAAGGGCAAAAATAATATTTACTCGCAAATGTATTATAACTTTATTTTTCATATTATTTATGTGTTGATAGAGGTACTTACCAAGTTCCACGAATTCTTTTGTGAATCCATAAAAGTGTAACTTTAATAACTTATTAAAGTCATCAAGTTTTTTTTTTAAAAAAAAAAAAATCGACAAGGAGTTAGTCATCATCGTGTCTCGATTTTGCACTGGCATACGGATATCTTGGAGAAACATTTATTTCATTAGATTGGATAACAAATTGATAAATATTTCGATTCATGATTTGATTAGTTAGGCCATCGGCTGATTCATATATAACTAACAATCTTTCCTAATTAGAACCAACAACTTAGTAATATAGATATTTATGTTATATTAGGTAAGGGTAAAAAAAGATCCATTGTACTATATTTATTATTTGTCTTTATTTTTATAAGGAAATGTATAGTACTTTATATCTGAAATAGAAACACAAAAAATGAAAACACCGAAAGGCTAAAAGGACACGAGACACCATCCACAAGCACGGGGAGGGAAGGGGACGATACTTTCCTAAAACTCTTGGAACTCCTCGTATCTAAAGTCTTTAGGGCGGGCGGGATCAAACGCGCTCTCACCCCGCCACGTCAACCGGAGTTACTGTGGCACCGCCGGATCCGGCATCCGAGGGTCGGTCTCATGGCCGCATGCGTGGGCCGTCGTCATTCTAGCTACGGGCGGGGCCGACAGAGCGGGGCCAGGTTTCGAGGGGCCCCGGTGGTGGAGGTGGGCGCGAGGGGTGGGTTCACTACAAGAAACCCTGCTAATCCGTGATGAAAAATTTACATCCACGGATCACTGAAAAACCGTCACCATGTAGGATCCGTGATGGTTTTAGATATCATCACGGATTGAGCGTCATGGATTAACTCGGTGACGGTTTACTAAAAACCATCACGAATCAATCGAATTAGTGACGGTTTGAATCCATCACGATTGAGCCCAATGCCCAGTTAGCCCAGTCCAAGTCCATTTTCTGTGACAGAAAATAATCGTCATGGATGAATTGCCAACTCATCATACCTGCTTACATGGATATTTATGTGGATGATGACGTGGCAGCCATCTCAGCCTAGTTATTAACAAGCCAAAATCAAATGTGGGCATGTTTTTAGTCATTTTCAGCCTAATTACAGCCATTTCCGAAGCCCATTTTCAGCCATTTTCGCAGCCCAGTTTCATCACCATATGTAGCATTATTTTCAGCCCACTAAAAGCAGCACACAAGAAATAGATAAAGCCCATTTTCACACATGCAGCCCATATACACATGCAGCATATAATCCATTTTCACGCATAAATCTTACATTTCCATCCAACATCAATTCACATGAGATTACATAGGTTTTTATCCCACATCAATTAACATAGTTTTACCAAACGTCTCATCAACCTTACAACTCACCATGACACAAACCAACAAAATAGGGGTTCCAAAATGCTTGTGTGCAAAAGCAGTGACAATGCATACAACAGCAGCAGCGACAAAATACATGCAGCAGTGGCAAAACATATACCACCATGTATAGCAAACTTTGTCGAAATTGACTTGGCACAAGTTACCAACAGTAGAATGCATGCATGAAGCAGCAAAAGATATACCATGATCAAGTTTTGCTTAGCTTGGTCGAACTTGACTGAGCACAAGATCAAGTTTTGCTTTGCATCTCATATTGAACCTTCTCCATCTCCTCTCAGTCCTTAACCCTTGCCATCTCAGATTCTAGCACTTTATTTAACAATTCAGCCACCTGTACACAAGATCAGCATTTGCCCTCTTCTCAACTTCCAGTTTGTCATCAGTGTTTTGCTCACTAGATCTAAGCCCTGCATTCTGCAACCCCACATTATGCAAGAATAGATTTTTCTTGGTGTTATTAGCAAGCACATCAAAAGCAACCTGAAGAGCAGACTTGAGTTCTTCATTCTGTTATTGATGACAGCTTGTTTTCCATTTGAATCTAGCAAGCAAGTAGCAAAAATTTTATTAGTACACAGTTTTGATTTAGACCATGGAATCTTGGTATTGCATGTAGCCCAAACAAATGAATATGCCAGGAACTAGATATTTTATCCATGGAACTTGGTACAACAGCCATGTGCAACTCTAAAATTTCAAATTTTTAGCTAGCACTTGACATATTTTATACATGGACCTTGGTACTGAATGCAGCCCAGACTAGGGTATATACATGGAACAATCATTCATGTGCAGCTCTAAAGTTTTAAATTTGTAGCTAACACTTGACAAGTTTTATGCATGGAACTTGGAATAGCATGCAGCCTAGAGCAGGATATATACATGGAACAATCATTCGTATACAGCTCTAAAATTTCAGCAATTTAAAAATAAGCATTACAAAGTGCAAGGTTTGAAAGTATCTTACAATTGCCTCCTGTACAGTAGAGGTGTACAATTTTTTTCTTGCTGTAGTTGCACTCCTTGAATAAATCCAATGCACTAGGTTCTTCATCGTTGTATTTGTCCCCCCTGAAAACAATATTTATATGCAGTAAGAAATTGACATTAGTAGAAAGAACACAAGTAAACAATCATTGTATCTATGTTCACCAGCAGTACTATTCAATTAAAAAATCAGTAGCAGCAGGTCACATGATATATTTGATTATTTGTGTGGCAAATGTTCAGTTACAGCAGCTCAGTACAATAACATGCATTTTTTGAAAAGCACCCAAGATTATATGAATTAAGTGCAAAATTGATTTCAGGCTGTTTTTACGTATGCAGCAATAATTTCTAGTCCACAACACTTGATAGTTGCAAAAATTTGAAGAAAGACCATCTACAGCAACAGATGTCATTTATAGTAAAGCAACACAGATTTTTCCTTTACATATGTGCAGCAACACTTGGTCATGCATTTTGTGAAAGGCACTCCAGAATATATGAATCAAATGCACAACTGATTTCAGACTATTTTGCTATATGCAGCATTAATTTCTAGTCCACAACACTAGATAGTTGCAAAAATTTTGAAGAAAGACCGTCAAGACATATTTGTAATTTATATTTATAGTACAACAACACAAATTTGCCCTCAGCAACACTTGATAGTTGACATTCATACATGTACAGCAACACAGAATCAAAGGCTACAAAAATTTGTTGCACATGATGGTCCAACATGACAGGACATAGGTGTAAGAGTTATAGATCACGGGCTACCAAATGGACATGGTTCACTTACCAAATTCTCAACATGAACCATATAAGCACAGGAGCCAGTTGTGTGATGGTACTTCACATTCCCTCGGTCGTCTTTTGTTCTTTTGACATATCTCCTACATTAGAGACAAAATATCAGTCAGGTCGGTGGTAGATTAGCATGTACAAGGCAACAATCTGGTTTTTCAGAGAAAACATACCAATTTTTTGGACACTTCCAGGATTCTAAAAGCTGAATCCACTGCAATCATTAAATAATTAATTTGAGTACTTAGTTTTTCAGTGAAGGTTAACTTAACAGTACTAAGTTGGTGGCTTGGTAAAATCACAGAACCCGAAATAGCACTCCTAAGACCTCACTGCAATCATTAATAAATAATTAAATTGAGTACTTAGTTTCTCAGTGAATGTTCATGTACCAGTACTAACTAATTAAATCAGTATTAAGGCAGTGCGATTACTAATTACTATGAAGGCTCGGTCTCCTCGGTAGGTCCAGGCAGTATGAATAACAATTGACAGGAAGCAAAGCAAGTCCATTGTATCAACAAGCAAAGCAATCTCAAAAAAAAAAATATCATGAACCATATGCATAGTCTGGATGCTATCTGTACATAGCGTTAGAGAGTACTTAGGCAGTCTGACAAAACAAATTGTATATTGGATCCCCGCAACAAGCAGCCACA
The DNA here is from genome assembly GCA_015844335.1 of Chrysopogon serrulatus. Lineage (NCBI taxonomy): Eukaryota > Viridiplantae > Streptophyta > Magnoliopsida > Poales > Poaceae > Chrysopogon > Chrysopogon serrulatus. The sequence goes on along the minus strand of JADLZL010006157.1, from coordinate 98,586 downwards.
AAACATGAACACGAGCAGTAAATATTCAATAATGAGATGATGTAAGCAGAACTATACCCGGTATCCGACGTCCTTGTGGTTTCTTCGCTCCATCCTTGGTTGACATCAGTAAATGTTCTTGGAGGCAGCGATGGTATTGGCGCCGTTCTTGGATGCAGGAGACAGACCTCGGCAGACGACGGACCTGGTGGCGGGCGACGGCCCTGGGAAGGAGCTCTGAGGGGGGCGATGTCGATGGCCTTCGGCGGATGACGGATCTGGCGGTGGGCGACGGCCCTGGGAAGGAGCTCTGGGGGCGAGCGATGTCGATGACCTTGGGGGCAGGAGCCCAGGGGCGGGCGACGCCAACGGCCCTGGAGGCAGGAGCCCCGGAGCTTGATGCGGCACGCCGCCGATGTGGTGTGGTGGCAGAGCAGGTCCGTGGTAGATGGCTGGCTGTGGACTGGTGGACGGAGGCGGCTGAGATGGGAATTGGGGATTTAGGGTTGCTGCCGACCTTATATTGGGATGGAAGGATGCCACAACAAATACCAAGCTACCCCTGATATGTTAGCAGATACTCGTGCAGCTATATGTTAATTTTGTGTCCACATATGGGTAGTAGAGTCAATTTGCTCTCGGAAATATTTCGTTGGCATCCGTGGAGGGAAAAATGGCGCCTTTTTTTCAGTCAAAACAAAGGCAGCGGGAAAAGCAAAAAGCCGAAAACATAAGCCGCGCGTTCATGCCAGCTTCTGTTCGGCTTCTGTTTTTAGCGTTGGAATTTTCAATTCAAAGAAAGTGTTTCGAACTTCAAGACAATATAATATAAAAAAGAAGAATATATTGAATATTTGCAACAGTTTGAGAAATAAATAATGGAATTGATGCCACTAATATCGTGATGCTTATAGTTAGAAAATATTCAAAACGGTGGAACTTAAATTAATTTATTGACTTTTTTATTTGAACCTCTCTTAAGCCTTGCAGTAAATAGCTAAAGCCCTTTAATTAATTTACCATATAGGTGAAACTTGTTTTTACATGTACTCTATCCGTCCCAAATAATAGAGCTCGTGATAGTATTGGAAGGGTATGTGGTCATCTCCGGTTTAAATATTAGTAGTAGTAGATACTAGCATATACTCGTACGTTGCTATGGACCCTAAAAATTTCCAGTTTAACACAATAAAAGTAAGAAAAAAAGTATAAAAACAATTGGTCAGTGTGTAGCATTAGAAAAAGGAGAGGTTTAACTCAAAGTAGAGAAGAGGATCGTGTTGGAGGCAATGAAATGCTCCACAAAATGATCAATTGCTCAACATCTCAGTGAAAGGAGAAGAAAAGGAGGAATGGAAAGCCAGAGGCAAAGGCATAACCAGGGCTTTTCATTTTGCTGGCCATAGACAAGTAGAGAAATTAATGATCGGGTTTAGAATCAATAATTGTACTATAAAGAAGGGTAATCTCGCTGTAAAATTGATCGTCTAAGTGCCACTAGGTGATTTTTTACTCACATTTACATTAAATCCTAGTGTGCTAACATCTAATCCTTGCCATAAGCTTTGGAGAGTGCTAACCTAAGTGCTTGAAAGCTATGGAAGCAAGGGTGGCGAGAATTGCAAGTGAAACAAGGTCACGAGGTGATCGGATGCTTTGTCCGGAGCAGCTTTTCAAAAGTACTTGGGTGCGTGATGACCGGACCGTCGGTGCCACATCCAAATGGGTGAGTTGGTGTGGCTAAGGACGAAGGCGAGGCGACCGACACACGGACGTGTCCGGGTCAAGATGGAAATGCAGACGCAACCAGATTATTACGGTTTTGGAGCTCGGGCCAAAGAGGAGGCGGTAGAGATGCCCGATGGCATTAGAGGGCGGCGGTGATGTAGGATGATGCGGCAAGCGAGGTGGTAGCGTTTTCGGGCGACATAGAGAAGGTGGTCAGCAAGCAAACTGAGGTTGTGGACATACTCCCTCCGTCCCTAAATAAATGTCATTGTGAGATGCGTGCCACAAATTTGACTTGATTTGTAGAAAATATGTACAATATTTATATCTCCAAATAATTTTGTTAAAAACTAGATTTAAGGATCTTTCCGATGATATTAATTATGATACTAATCGATGATATTTATTATTTATTAAAATTACTGGTATTTGTTTCTTGAGAAGCAAAGCGACACTTATTTAGGGACAGAGAGAGTACGAAAGAAAGACGAAAGAAATCTTACCTGTATGAGCAGCTATTGCAGTGGTTAAGATTATTGTTTTGACCAGTAAGTTGCTGGGTTCGAACTCTGCATGTGGTGATTTTTTTTTTTTTTTCAATTTTCAAAAGTGAACTTGCTAGGTTCGAACTCTGCCTGTGGTGACTTTTTTTTTCTTTTCAAATTTCAAAAGTGGTCTCCTTTCCTTGGCTCAGTTGCTTTAGGCGAAGGCAGCTGCCAGCCCAGCCCAAATCCTTCAATCCGAACAGTCCAAACCAGCAAAGTTGCTGGGTTCGAACCCTGCCTCAGGCGGTTTTTTTTTCTTCTCAAATTTCAAAAGTGGTCTCCTTTCCTCCGCTCAGTTGTTTCAGCCTTTCAGGCAAAGGCAGCTGCCAGCCCAGCCCAAATCCTTCATTCAGGAACAGCCCACGGACAGCGTTTGTATTTTTTTTCCTAATTATTATTTCTAGCAGAAAATATGATAAAAATATTTAGTTCCCATGTGCTTGCAAACAAAATGTTCCGAAGCAACTTTTTTGTCTCATCCGCACCATATACGTGCAACAAAGTAATAAAATTATTTGGAATAAAATAATTTAACTAATCAACTTTTGGATTTCATTTCTTTTGCAAGCACTTATTTAATTTCTTCTACACTAAAATATGATGGCAGAACCTATTGTTTTTGGGTAAGGGTATAATGAATTTGAAATCATAGATTGTGACGGTCCATATAAAACCGTTACGAAGTTATCGGGCCTGGGTATCCATTGGTGTACATCCATGAAAGGTTGCGCTTGTTAGTGACGGTCTCTAAATCTATCACTGAGAATCCGTCACAGATTAACAGATTTCTTGTAGTGGTTGGTCGCGAACGGGCGGCATGACTGTTCCGGGCGTATCGGTGAGCTGGAGCGCCGGCCAAGCCGGCGCGGCCGGGCGGGTGGGCCTGGCTGCTCGTGGCCCACCTCGAGGTGGAGGGGGTGGCGTGGGTCGGTAGACGCGCCCGGGCGCGACTATTCCGGGGGGCGCTGCCGAGTGCCGATTGGCGGCCTCGACCGTCGTGGGACCGGGCGCCGCGACGATCTTCGAGGCAGCAAAGGCGGGAGCAGGGTCGCTATCGACCAGAATTCGTTGCGACGCAGGTAGGGTCCGCGCACCAGAGAGATGTAGTGAGTGTCTCGCGGCTGCTCGCTTCTTCTTAAGGTTCTGGGATGGCAGACACTCTCTCCTCCCCTTTCGTTCGACCGGCTTCCATGTTCGTATCCTTTTCTCTTCTCCTGTCTTCTTCCTCTCGCTCTTCTTGCGTTCTTGGACCACAGGGCAAATGGTACGGTGGGGTCGCATTGTGTCTGAGAGTGGGTGCCTGCTCAGCTGCCGTTCGGTGCGGGGCGCCGTGTCCCATGGAGGCAAGGTCTGTTCATCGCTGCGAGGTTGGGCGCCAATCGCGCTTGCGACTTGACCTGCGTGCTGTCGTGCGTGGGTGTGTTTGGGACGAACGCTGCTGCGGTGTTCGATGAAATGACGTGGTCGGCGGGCTCTTGCTGGCGCTGGGTGATAGAGAGGTGTTCAATGAAATGTCACAGCCAGCTGGTCTTTACTGGTGCTGGGTGCTGGGTGCTGTAGGGGTGTTACTGTAGGGGTGTTAGCCAGCTGGTCATTCACTAATATTCTATTTGTTTTGTGTATTGAGTTTTTGCAGGTGAAGTGCACAGCGTCACTGCTTCCCTGTGCTCTTGCTGGGCGAGCTTGGACGTATAGAACTGCTCTCTGAAGGGACACACTTCTTTCGGTATGGTTTCCTCAGATCTCAGTTCCTCTAGCGATTTATGCTTTATGGTTGATTTGGTATGTTATGCATGTAGTGTATGCGTTTGCTACTGTACTGACGTGAGCTTGGGTTCTTTTGGGTTTTCTTTTGTTGGTGTGCTACATACCATTCTGGTGATTTTATTTTTGTCTTTGATAGAAAGAGAGGTTTTTTTCTTGAGGCTTTGCCGAGCAAGCAACTGGACGGGAGGGAGATGTTTATAGTGGCCGCATCCTATTTATCGCTACTGCAGGCCGTGGCGGCCAGTTGTTCCCTGCGCTACGTGTCTTTGGTTTCAGAGGTTGCAGGAGATGGAACCACTGTTTATGGAATTGAGGTTGAAGTATCTTCTACAGAAAACACAGGTTGCACCCGCACTGTTTTTTCTGGGCACCTGCTGGTGCCTATGACAGTGCTGGTTATGAGCAGGCTGCTCTTCAGGCTATTTCTTTCCTGCAGAGTCTATATGGATTCATTGTTATAGACTACAATTTTTAGGGTGTGATGTTGTATAGAAGTATTGCTCAGGCAGCGGTTTCTGTTGCTGCCAGGGTGGCTGGGTTGGTAAGGATGGTTTCTAATAATACTTGGAGTAGTTTAGTTTTACAAAATGATTTAGTTGTTGAGTCTGAGTGTTTCCTGGAGGAGGTATCTATGTTGAGTAGGCTTGTTTGATGGCACATTGCTGTCCTTGTGTTGGGTTTGTTCTCTTTGTTTTGATCGAACAAATAAAGATGGTGGTTATGTGTCCCAAGTGGCTATCTTTTGTGCTTTTTCATTATTGTACTTGATTTTGGGTGTAGGCATGCTTCGTGGCGGCGGTGCTTGTGCAAACGATCATGAGGCATCTTGTATGCTCTGCGGTTCTTAGATTCCCTTCGTTACGTATTGTATGTCTGGTTTGTTTCCATGCTGAGGCTATAGCATTATTTGACCTGTTGTATAGCTTCTTCGGTTCAAAATTGGATGGGCGGAGGCGTGAAAAGAGAAGTAGGTTTGGTGTTGGTTTCTTTGTGTCCTTCACTCAGACATTGTATGTGCTCTGAGACGTGGAATTGTCTTGTGGTCTTAGATGAAGGGGCCTACTATGTGCCTCCGAAGCTGCCTCCTTCTCAGTGTCGGTTCAAACGTCATAGATACCGAAATCAAAAGAAGTCGGGCTTCAAAGCAGGCAGTTGTTGTGCTGTTAGACGTATCACTTTCCTTGAAGATTGTTTCTGTTGTCTTCAGTTGGGCATTGATGCTTGCTGCTTCCTTTTCATTAGGACCTTTGGTTGAACGTGGCATATCTTTGGTCTGTGTGCGCTTCACGCAGGAGTATATAGATGCCTTGAAAGGTCGGTTCGATTCATTGCCACCTTGAGTAATCTCCTTCACTTGGCCTTGACCTTGTGGTTTACTTTTACCGGGCTGTGGTGTGCTGATCTATGTTCTTTGTTTGTTTGTTTGGTTCTGATTGCTCTGTAGCTTCCTATGTTGGACGTTTGTACTACGGAGCTCCAGATTATGAGTGTAGGTATTGTCATGCCATGTTTTGGCATCAAGAGAGGGTTAAGTCTGACTCCAGTGGTGCAAGGGTAGTCTACAATAGGTGTTGTAAGGGTGGCAAGGTTGTGCTCCCGAATTGTATGGCGATGCTGGTTGTAGGCGCTTTCTAAGAAATATAAGACAATACAACTGTCTGTTTGCTTTCACATCCATGGGGGCAAATATAGATAGGTCTCTTAATGATGGTCGTGGCCCTCCTGTTTTCAAGATTTCTGGCTAGGTTCATCACCGTATTGGGTCATTGCTTCCAGATACTGGAAGCCCACCCAATTTCTACAGCTTTATGTATATGATACCGCAAATGAGGTGAGGAATAGACTGTCTGCTCTACGGCCACATGAGAGACCCGAGGAACCTTTAGATCCTGCTATTGTGGAGCAACTGAGGCAAATGCTAGATAGGCATAACCCACTGGCTTAGAGGTTTAGAGCAGCTAGAGATAGGCTGGCAGAAAATGGTGATGAAGAGTTCGTTATAAGAATTGTTGGGGCTAGGGAGGGGGATCTAGTTCAGTATAACTTACCCACTACTGACCACCTTGCCATGCTTGTCGTTGGTGATTTCTCCTTGGACACTTATCAACGTGATATAGTGGTGCAAACTAGTCAGGTGACTTACAACATATATCTTCCTTGCACACTGCATACATGCCTCTTCAGTACCCTTTGTTGTGTCCATATGGTGAACGTGGGTATCAGACTGGTGTGCCATATAAAGGTGTAACTCCAACTAACGAGAATGTGCGGGTTAAGGTAACGATGCAGGATTATTTCCGTTATATGTTGCACTATAGAAAGAACAAAGCAAATCCTTTCCTATGCTACGGCGCTTTATCTAGCCAGGCTAAGGTCGATGCATGGGCCTCCATAGATGAAGGCAGACTTTGGTATATTATGGACAATCAGGACAAGCTTAGGGTAGAGAGTTTCCAAGGATTGGTGGATGCTTTGGGACAGGGATGTGTGAGTGGGAGCGAGGTTGGCAAACGGTCTGTGCTGCTAGCTTCACATACTGGTGGTAGACGCTACATGATACAGAACTACCATGATGCAATAGAGATATGTAGAGTCCATGGTCCACCTGATTTCTTTGTTACATTTACTTGCAATCCTAAATGGCCAGAAAATTGCTTTGAGGCTATATCCTTTGAGCCCAGGTCGAAAACCTCTGAGATAGAGTCGACATTGTTGTGCGAGTATGCAATATGAAGCTTGAAGAGCTTCTACATGACATTAGGGAGGGTGATGTATTTGGCCTTATCAGCGCTGGTATGTTATGTGTGTTGCACCTTCCTGTTCCATCCTAACCTTTGAGCTATGTTTGTGTTCCTGCTGTGTGATAGATTTGCATATGTTTGCTTTGTTAATAGTGCTTCACACCGTTGAGTTCCGGAAGTGTGGCCTTCCTCATGCGCACATTATAGTGTGGCAATCACGAGATACGTCCCACCCAACAGCTTCGTTTGTCGATGAGTTCATACATGCTGACATTCTAGATCCAGAGGATGATCCTTTAGGCTATGCGCTGGTTGTTGAGCACATGATGTACGATCCATGTGGGCCTGGTCATGAGACGTGTCCATGCATGAAAAATGGTAAATGCTCAAAGAGATTCCCTAAACCATACCATCCTACGACAACTATAGATGAGAATGGCTTTGCTATTTATAGGAGGGCTGATAATAAGAAATATGTTCAGAAAGGTGCGAAAAGGCTAGACAATGGCTGGGTCGTGCCTTATAATATGTACCTGCTTAAAAAATATCAAGCGCATATCAATGTAGAGTGGTGTAACAAGGGGATATTCATTAAATATTTATTCAAATATGTTACAGAAGGCCTTGATTGTGGCAAGGTTTACATAAAAAGATTACGGAATGGTGAGGAGGCGCCTTATGATGAACAAACGGGTACTGTAAATGAAGTTAAGGAGTATCTTGATTGCAGATATATATGTGAGAAGGATGCGTGTTGGCGAACATTTGGGTTCGATATACATAGGCACTACCCCCATGTTGAGAGATTGCCCGTGCACTACTCGGGGAAAATAATTTTTGTTTTCGAGAGAGTGATGACATAGGCGATGTTGCGAGTCAGGAATTCCGCCGTAGGACGATGCTGACTGAATGGTTTGTAGCTAATCAGCATTGTGCTGATGGGAGTGATCTCACCTACTGTGAGTTTTCTTCGCAGTTTAGGTGGGAGGGCACGTCGAGGTCGTGGGTACCTCGACGAGGACATAGAAACCTGGGTGGTGGTAAGATAGGACGTCTATACTATGTCCATCCATCTGTTGGTGAGAGATATTATCTTAGGATGTTGCTTCTTGTGGTTAAGGGTGCTAGGAGTTTTGAAGATCTCAGGAGATACAATGGTGAGCTATATCCAACATTTAAAGATGCATGCAGTGCGCCTGGTTTGCCCGGTGATGACCAGGAATGGTATGATGCTTTTGATGAGGCCACTGCCTGGGCAACATCTCCATAGCTTAGACAATTGTTTGTTACTATGGTCTTATTTTGTGAGATCAATGACGAGAACAAGTTTTTTGAGAAGATATGGAGACTTTTGACTAATGATATACAATACCAATTTAGAGATTCTATAGGTAACACCCAATACAAGATATCTGATATACAACTTAGGAACTATCTGCTTGATGATCTATCGACATTGTTTTCTAGAAAGGGTGGACGAATTAGGGACCATGATTTGCCACGTAAAACTGATGAGTCTGAGCTTTGTCTTGGGAATAGGCTTATCGAGGAGGAACTATCTGCTATGGATGCTTCAATATCTGAGGCTGATGGCTTAGTCCAAAAGCTAACCCTGAACAGTTTAGTTCATTTACGGCAATAACCGATGCTGTGGTAGGCAATAAGCTAGGTTTTTTCTTTGTGTATGGCTATGGAGGGACTGGGAAAACCTTTCTATGGGGTGCTATTGTGGCCTGGCTATGAGCATGTGGCAAGATTGTGCTTAGTGTTGCATCCTCTGGTGTCGCTTCTTTGTTGCTGCCTAGAGGGCGAACAGCTCACTCACGATTTAAAATTCCCTGTGATCTAGAGATGGTTCTATCTGTGATATCAAAAGGGGTAGCATGCTTGCTGAACTAATTGAGTCTACATCTTTGGTTATATGGGGTGAGGCCTTAATGATACATCGTCGAGCATTTGAGGCTTTAGATAGAAGTTTTAGAGATGTTTTATGTAATGTGGAGGTAAGGTTGTTGTCCTAGGTGGTGATTTAAGACAGATTCTGCCTGTTGTTGAGGGTGGTGATAGAGCACAGGTTGTGGATGCAGCGATTGTCAATTCTCCTCTGTGGTGCTTTGTTACCGTGCTTTCGCTAAACACGAATATGAGGTTACGCTGTCCAGATCTAGATGAGGAGTCCCAGCGAGAAGTTGTGGAGTTTAGTGAGTGGGTGCTAGCTGTTGGTGAGGGTAGAATAGACGCTGTGAGAAAAGAGAATGAGTTGGAAGCCACATGGATTAAAATACCCCATGACGTACTGCTCATGCCATCTGGGAACAATGTTTCGGCCATAGTGGACGCTGTGTACCCAGATCTGGCTACAAGATATTTTGATCCATAGTACCTTCACGCGCGGGCCATTCTGACACCAACAAATGAAGCTGCTGACCTTATTAATTCTTACGTTGTGTCATTAGTACCAGGTGAGGAGAAGGAATATCTAAGTTGTGATAGGATTTCAAAGGCCCTAGGAACACACGCTTCATACGATTTGCTGTATCCTGTTGAGTTTCTGAACTCTCTAGATGGTAATAATTTCCCACACCATAGGCTTGTTCTTAAGAAAGGAGTCCAAATAATGTTGCTTAGGAATCTTGACCAGACCGCTGGGTTATGTAATGGGACAAGATTAGTGGTTACTGAAATAGGTGACTGTTGGCGGTCCTTAACTCCTAAATATAACCGTCAACATTCATATAAAATAAAGATTATATGAACACCAAACTTAGAATTAGGGCTTATAACTAATTAGTTCCACAAGTTTTGGTGATCTATCACTTGCAGGAGGACATGTCCGAAATCCATGGAAATATAAACATAAAGGGCTACAAAATATACATAAAGAGGCTCAAAGGGTGAGTGGCCCAGTCACTAGAGTACTTGTGTCCCAAACATAGACACAAATACCAAACATGAGCCCAAGAACTGAAAGCCTGAACCCAGTCCAGGCTGCAGGAGCAGTCCTCAGTAATTTGGACGCCCAGGATGCATACGAACTCCGTTTTTAGTGATCTAGGACTTTTCAGAAAGCTAACGACGAGGCTGACGTGCTCACCAAGGATGGGGCTGATTGGAGCCAACCAGGGTGCAGCCACACCCTGGTGCGGGCGCACCACCAGCAGGCCCAATCAGCCTGAGCTTTGGTCGGTTGCTTCCCACCGCCTTCCCAACGTCAGTTTGCATGGGGCGCCCAGGTTTACTATACCAGAAAAGGTCGGTTTGGGTGGAATCTTGCAAAGAGCCCCCTCCACCTCACATATAAAAGGAGGCCTCCCCCTCTCCTCATTCCATCATCCAATCAAGCAACCACCAAGGGGCAAGAGTACACAAGAGCTCTCCTTCATAGGGGCCTAGGCCCTAGGCCTAGGCCCTAGCTAGCCTAGCTAGTTGTAGTATAGGGAGTGAAAGAGGAAAAGTAGATGAGGTTTGGGCGTGTCTGCCATCTCTTGTCTCGGATCCGGTGACTCCGGGTTGAGGAGGCGGAGTGCCGGGCGTGTCGACTCCCTCTCGATGTGTACCTCTACAGCCATGTACTACTTGAAGTATAAGGTCCGTATTCGACTACGGTGTTGAGTCTCTATTCATGTTATCTTGTGCATTACATTCTTGCGGGTTCGTCGTCTGTTACTTGACTTAGTAGCGGATGCTCTAGTAGAGGGTCCCTGATAAAGACGGATAGCCCTATACAACGCTAGAATAGTAGTCGATAGCGTAGACGTGGTGTCTAGGCTAGAGGCTACCCTCATTTGCCTCACACTCTACGGGTGAGGGGTAGGTGTTAGGTGGTGACAGCCCTAACATCCTTTGTATTCCCCCATGTTCGGGTGTGGCGTAGAGCTATTAGCCGGCACCACTTAGCAGATTAGGTCCGATCCGGTGCCCGAAGCAAGAGTGTAGTATGCAAGGTTACCTCCGAATAGAGACCCTAAATTGTAGAAGAACCTCACTACCCTTTTCCAACTCTAACCTTTGGTGGTCCTTGGACGAATTAGTTAGAAGAAATACCTCCGTTCCTCGTGGAAATATGATACCCTGAATACTTCCGGGTGAAGTGCTACAACGGTAATTCCGTGCGCTTACGGATTCTTTCGCAATGTGTTAAGAAATACCAACAATCATTTCTGGCGCCGTTGCCGAGGAACGGTTGCTATATCTTTGAACCTAGTTCGTCCTCATATCTGTATCTTCTTTTTCTATTATAAAATAATTTAAAAAAATTACCTTTCTTATCCCATCGACCATGAATTCCACTCCTATTCAAAATCTTTCTTTTTCTAAGGGGGAGTTCATTGAGCCATCATTTTCTAAAAAAACTCTCATCTAGTTATGAACTCCACCCTGGCTTAATAGCCATGGTTCGGGCACGACCCTTCTCGGGGCATGAAAATGAAAACTTGAACAATTACTTGCGAGCTTTTGAGAAAAATTTTAAAGTGGAAATTGTTTTCATTCTCTCTCATGGGGGAGGTGGAGCAATGGTACACTCTTGCCGTAGGATGTATGAATGGGGAGTAGGAAGGACTTAAAAGATAGTTTCTGTCTTGTATTCTTCCCTATGTCTCATTTCGTCTCTCTACCAAGGGCAATCCTTGATTTCGAGCAAGTCGAGAAGGAGTCCATAGGTGCAACTTGGGCCAGATTTTTAGTGTTAATACACTCTAGCTCAGACTTGTCTTTACCTGATGGCATTTTGTTGTGTCTCTTTTGATTCGGGTCTTGACATGGATGCTGACCTATGCCTAGACGTGCCCACTAGAGGTCGTTTTACACATAGACCTTTGATGGAACATGTGAAGTTCTTTAAAAACTCCTAGAAACACATGCTTCTTCCGTCATAGAAACTAGATTCCTCCATGATAAGGGCATGTCATGCTTTGAGGAGCCCTCGTTAGCTAAAGCCAAATCCTTAAGGCCCTCTCCTGAACCGGGAGCACCAAAAAAAGGAGTAATTCATCCTTCAGAGTTCCCCATCCAATTTGAGGGTTATGGCAATACCTCGATGCTTTTTTGGGCACGGAAAAGACCGTGCCAATCATGATAGATGAAACCGAGGTCCACTTAGGTTTCTACATCTATGCCATCCTTGAATTTGAACTTCACATAGGCTGCCCTTTGAAAACACTTTTTCAAGAAAAACCATCCCATAGGAGCCTTAGTGAGAAATTGGGACAGATTGCTTCCGCCACTCCTAAAACCTTGCCTAAGAAATCTCGATGGCGGAGCATGATTCCAACCGTGACTTGTTCGAGGAGGTGAAATTCATATCCCTGTTCGTTTCACCTGAGCTTTTGTTTCACCTGAGCTTTTTTTTCATCCATATGAAACTAAACATCCATCAATGCCCTCACTCGAACCCAAGCTATGTCCCTCTGGCCATCTAAGCGTTGTTCTCGATAGTCATGACTTCTCGCTTAAGGAAGAAAACGCTTGTGCCACGGACATCTCACTTAGTACCACGTACTTCTACAAGGATCCAAACCACCTCTTGATCCTTGTTTTTAAACTTTTTAAGAGAGTGGTCATGGATACCTCTGTTTATCATATGCACTGCAAATATTGTATATGCACTGTGGTACTAACCTTGCAGCTAGAATGATAATGTTAAACACTTGGTGGTGAAGATGGGAACTATACCACCATTGAGAGCTGCAAGATGAAGTTCCCATGGTCAAGCTTATGACCATAAACAAAGCACTACCGGGAGTTACCCCAGATTATCATAAAAAATAAAAAAAAACAATAATAATTATATTACTATTAAAAAAAAATTTATTTATTATAACACAACTTTTCTTCTCAAAAAAAGGGAGCAAGAACATGTTGTCAAGATAGCGTGCACCTTCGGGTATTCTTGGTTGCTAACCATTTCAAAGTTAAAGATTGAGAAGAACAAAGGTACATGCGATGTTTGAAGAACATGGAGCTGCACCGAGTGCACATTTTTTATGGTTTTGGTGGAGGAACACATGGTACACTTGACTTTTCACAAAAGTCCAAGTGTGGGGGAGGATGGTGAGATTCTCACTAGAACCTCCATGCACACCAAAGACTGTCTCGATTAAGAAAGTGCTAGCTCACTCTTGCTAAAAAAGAGGGAAAGCTATAGAAGAAAAGAAAAAAATGATAGAAAATTAAAAAGAAGAGAAAAAAAATTTAAAAAAGGAGAAGTTTGAAAATTAAAAAAGGAAAGAAAAAGTATCTGATAAAAAAGAGAAAAAAAAAGAGAAACGGATACTCCCCTTTGCTGCTTGTCACCAAGGCCCATGGCCTATACACACAATTTGTGTGTGTAGGCTAAGCCTTGTTGATCATCTGAGTAGAACCATGTGCGACCAAGCCACCGATGCAAATGGTCTCAAAAGCTTCATCTACATATACTTGCCGGTAAGTATACTCAGGTATGCAAAGGTAATAAATGATCACCAATTTCTTTACTCATATTTATCTTTATGAAAATACAAGTTCATGCTTCTGTTGTTTATGACATATGCTCTTGTTTGGATGTTTTCACATATGCATATGTGGTACATCCATAGGCGTTTTAAATTAAGCATGGTGCTTAGGTCAAAATAGCTTTCTTTAATCAAAATTTGACATGGTGTTAAACTTTGATTAATGAACTTTGAGTTGTTTTTTATTAACAATGGAAGTAATCTTCCATAGAGATAAACAAAGGCTACAAATACTTTACAAACTTTACAATAGCCTTGTTTGAGTATAAAGTTAGGTGCATAAAAAAGAGATAATAATAAAATAAAAAGTTTTCTCTTCTCCTATTTCACCAATCATTATCTTGTCTTGATTTGAATAATTTTAATGTGTTGGTGAACAACAAAGTTTTAAAAATAAAAAATATTCATACTAAAAACAGAGTTTCTAAAAAAAAAAATCATGGCAACATCTTTTTGATCCATACTATTTGAGTTTTTTTTCTAAATTCATCTTATAGCATGGATGTGATCAAACTTTATTTTGCCATGAAAATATATATATAATAATATAAAATAAAAATATGATAATAATAATAAAATAAAATTTTTTATGATAATAAAAGCTTAGGCTCCTAGTGTTAAAGCTGGTAGAGCCATTTCTTGTTTTTTTTTTTTGTTTCTTTGTTAAATAAAAATAGGTACAAGAATAAGTGTGGGGGAGATCTCTCGAGCTTAACACACACATTCGAGATCCCCCCCCTCAACATGTCGCATAAAATCGTATGATCCTTCATGCGGGGAGAACAAGACCGATAGCTCAAGAGAAGGCCGGTTGAACTTCTGGTTCATGCCAAGCCATCTCTACTTCGATTCTCCTCTACAACCGATGGTTTGTGCAACATCTCCCTCATCTCCCTATAAACTTGAGTTTAAATAAATTTAAATCCTGATTACTAAAATTAAACTCAATGAACCAAATGCCTCCATGCAACTTAAAAAAACCAACCACACTTCTTTTTATATTCTCAAAAGGTGACATGATCATAATATTTTTAAGATAGAAGCTTGCATGAAGTTTGTTCTATTTACATGTTATTATACTTGTGGGAAAATATTTTGATAGGACAATCATGTTAACTAAGTTGTTGAGGGGTGTGATATGGTTCTGACCTAGAAATCCTACCATTTCTATTCAAAGTATAGTCACAAAACCATAGTCACATACTCCTCATGTGGTAAAGAAATTCCTACCAAGGCCAAATATGACATGCATCCTGTAAAGTTTTGAACTTGCTACATATGCTGCTTGTTATTGCATTGAGTTTGGTCAAGTCTTGTGACCCGTGTCGAGAGATTTATCATGCTCCCCAGATCAAGATTACACACACGCCACATATGTGTGCTGCTCCTACATTAGGAGTACGCAAAAACATGCCTCCCATATAGACCCACCAAAAATGTTCTACTATTACATTGAGAGTAGACCCAAAAATATGTTCATTAGAAAAATACTCCATGTTATAATAGGTAATGATCTTTCTCTACAATTATATTTTAGTAAAAGAGACATGGGCTATGCAGAAAAAAATGTAAAAAAAGGGACACATGAAGGTCCCAAAAGAAAAAAATATGGACACATAAAGGTCCCAAAAGAAAAAAATATGGACACATGGGCTATGCAGAAAAAAAATGTAAAAAAGGGACACATGAAGGCTCATGTATTCAAAAAAAAAGATAGCCATGTCTCAAAAATAATAAATAGTAGAGAGAGATCATATCTACAAAAGGAGTATAGTGTTTAGCATAATATCTTCCACACACATGCACATCTTGATCTAAGAGTATGGCACTTCTCTCCATGGATTCTTGTTTTGACTTTACAATATATGCAATGCAAGTATGCTATCCTGTTAATTCCTACCCAAAGCTCCACATAAACCTTTTTAGAGGTAGGAAGAACAAAAAGAAGGCAAAGACTTTGCTATGCCTTGGTGAGAAATCATACACTTTTGAGTGATTCGAGAGTACCTTTTGAGGAGTATAAGGTGATCTATGGTCTTTCTTGTTAAAACATTCAAAACTCTAAGTTGCTAAGATGTGAAATTGGGAGGATAACTTTGTTTCAAGAACCATTCCACTATTTCAACAACCCAAGAAAACATGTTAGCTAGTGCCACATATCCCACCTGTGTAAGAAATGTGATGGAGTAATTTTTATGTAAGTTGTATATCTTAGGATTTTATGCTCATGTCCACTTTTGCATCTAGCTTTGCTTGAGGACGAGCAAGAGGTAAGTGTGGGGGAGTTTGTTGGCGGTCCTTAACTCCTAAATATAACCAGCAACATTCGCATAAAATAAAGATTATATGAACACCAAACTTAGAATTAGGGCTTATAACTAATCAGTTCCACAAGTTTTGGTGATCTACCACTTGCAGGAGGACATGTCTGAAATCCATAAAAATATACACATAAAGGGCTACAAAATATACATAAAGAGGCTCAAAGAGTGAGTGGCCCAGTCACTAGAGTACTTGTGTCCCAAACATAGACACAAATACCAAACATGAGCCCAAGAAGTGGAAGCCCGAACCCAGTCCAGGCTACAGGAGTAGTCCTCGGTAATTTGGACGCCCAGGATGCATATGAACTCTGTTTTCAGTGATCCAGGACTTTTCAGAAAGCTAACGACAAGGCCGACGTGCTCACCAAAGATGGGCCTGATTGGAGCCCACCAGGGTGCACCCGCACCCTGGTGCGGGCGCACCGCCAGCAGGCCCAATCAGTCCGAGCTTTGATCGGTTGCCTCCCACCGCCTTCCCAACGCCGGTTTGCATGGGCGTCCAGGTTCACTGTACTAGAAAAGGTCAGTTCGGGTGGAATCTTGCAAAGAGCCCCCTCCACCTCACATATAAAAGGAGGCCTCCCCCTCTCCTCATTCCATCATCCAATCAAGCAACCACCAAGGGGTAAGAGTACACAAGAGCTCTCCTTCATAGGGGCCTAGGCCCTAGGCCTAGGACCTGCTAGCCTAGCTAGTTGTAGTATAGGGAGTAAGAGAGGGAAAGTAGAGGAGGTTCGAACGTGTCTGCCATCTCTTGTCTCGGATCCGGTGACTCTGGGTTGAGGAGGTGGAGTGCTGGGCGTGTCGGCTCCCTCACGATGTGTACCTCTACGGCCATGTACTACTTGAAGTATAAGGTCCATGTTCGACTATGGTAGTGAGTCTCTATTTATGTTATCTTGTGCATTACATTCTTGCGGGTTCGTTGTCTGTTACTTGACTTAGTAGCGGATGCTCTAGTAGAGGGTCCCTGATAAAGACGGATAGCCCTGTACAACGCTAGAGTAGTAGTCGATAGCGTAGACGTGGTGTCTAGGCTAGAGGCTACCCTCGTTTGCCTCACACTCCATGGGTGAGGGGTAGGTGTTAGGTGGTGACAGCCCTAACATCCTTTGTATTTCCCCACGTTTGGGTGTGGCGTAGAGCTGTTAGTCGGTATCACTTAGCAGACTAGGTGCGATCCGGTGCCCGAAGCAAGAGTGTAGTATGCAAGGTTACCACCGAATAGAGACCCTAAATTGTAGAAGAACCTCACTACCCTTTTCTAACTCTACCCTTTGGTGGTCCTTGGACGAGTTAGTTAGAAGAAATACCTCCGTTCCTCGTGGAAATACGATACCCTGAATACTTCCGGGTGAAGTGCTACAACGGTAATTCCGTGCGCTTGCGGATTCTTTCACATTGCGTTAAGAAATACCAACAGTGACATGTTGTCACAGGCACGTATAATGACCGGAACACATGCAGGCGATGATGTTCTAATTCCGAGGGTGTGCCTCACACTTAAAAACACAAGGCTGTTGGTATTTCTTATGCACAACTAAAATATGAAGGATTCCACAGGCGTACAGAAAACCATTGTAGCATTTTACCGGGAGTATTCCAGGTATCGTTATTTATATTTTACCACTGGAAAATAATGGATAAAGAAATTGATAGTTCACCATCATGTATCTACTAACTAATATTCCCACTAGACTAAAGTAGGGGTAAATGATAGATGATAGGAGTTGTGCGTAAATGACATAGACACACAGGAGAATTCTATGATAAAAGATTAGATAGCTAAAGTGAGAGGATAACGGGAGAGCTCAAGGTTCCTAAATACTTCTCTATCACTTTGGTTCTTTATAAATAATTTATGGTAGATAAGCAATCACACAATAGCACTTTGGAGCAGCAGTACCTTTCCAACTCTCGAATAAGACTAGGAAGAAGGTAGTTGGGGAAGACTGCCAAAAGCTCTACGAGACACCAACCCGAACGTGATGGAATACGAAGACCGGACAGAGCTGTCACCTCTGGGGCTACCACAACTAACCGTGGGATTGAGCGCAACCTCAGGTAAACCCTAGCCTAGACACCATATCTACACTAAAGACTACTACTCTAATCACATATGATAACCAGAGCACTCAATACGAGTGGAGATCCCATGCCAAGATATAACAACTATACTAAACATAATATGAAAGGCGTAAAGTAAATAGAGAAGATAAATATATTAAAGCATAAGTCTTACAATAATAGATACAAAGATATACCAGAACTCTGAAGACTCCTTTGAAGACTCCTCCGGAGCCCAGGCGTAGCTCCACTCTCTCTAACTCTCAACTAGAACTAATCTACTACATTGAAAAGTCTAGCCCTAATTCTCTAGAGGTGAGAGGTCATCCATTCGAGGGATGCCTCTACATCTCCATAATAATGTGGTGCCCTTAGGGAGGGGGTGTGCCTCTTTATTTATAGCCCGGTAGGATGAACGTGTGCCGTTGGATCAAAATGACTTGGGCAACGGTGGAGATGCAAACCCTAAGGCGGTAGGAGGCCATCCATCAAAACAGGCCCCAAATAGGCTCTGGAGGGCGCCGGCCGGCCCTACCCTGTGGCAGGTGGGCCCCACCTTCGGTAAGTCGCCTTCTCGTGTCTTCCAGAGTCTTCTAGTGTTGGTTTCAGTGTAGAATTGATATCTTTTGACTCCGGACTCCAAATAGGGTAAACCATATATCCGTTTTGATCGTCTCGACGAGCTCTTCACAATGATGCACTCCAAATCATCATTGGAGATACTTTTATTTTGTGTAAAAATTGGATATACCTGTAAAACGATCGAGAACCACACAACTCGTGGAACTCGTTAGAATCAAACCCTATAACTATGCTTTATGATTCATTTCATATTAATTCATGCAATAATTGATGGTATAAAATAGGCATTAAGGACCATCAACAAAGGCTACCTTTTGGTTTGGAAAGGCGCCAGTTCCCAGTCAAGATATGTTATGCAATGACTATCAATAAGAGTCAAGGACGCACCACGACCCGGTGTTGGTGTATATCTTAGAAAATCTGTTTTTAGTCATGGTCAGTTGTATGTCGCTATTTCACGTGTGACCTCAAGGCGAGGTCTCAAATTATTAGTAGAGGATGCAAATGGTGATTGCACAGATGAAACCAAAATATAGTTTATAGTGAAATTTTTTTTTGCTCTTTCATCTCTAGGTGGTCAAAATTGATGTACCTATTTTAGCATGGTTTTAGTACCAATGTTTATTCCTAGCTTTACAATTGGGGATGACAACCTAGTTTCATAGTTAGGAGTAAGGGTAAAGAGGCTAGTGGCTAGTTGCTAAAGGCAAGTTAATTAATACCAACATTTTTAGCGTCATTGTGTGGGATAGGGATTTAAGATTTATTGTAGTGACGTTAGAAATAGCAATAAGCATTTTTGGCGCCATTGCCGGGGAAGGCTAATAAACTTAGGAAGTATTGATAACATATATGCATTATGAATAAGACCGATCACCCAATTGACCTCTAACTCAAACAGGCTTACCCTTGTTCTATCTATTTGTATATCTTATGCAGAGCAATGAATGAATGAATGGATTTGCTCTCCCGGACAATTATGTTGAAGATCCAGAGAGACTCTTATGAAGAAGGAAGTTTGTCGACACGAGGGATATTTTTGAATCACCATCAAGAACACCCTCCACTGAAGCTCAATCTTTGAGGAATCAAGCTCTAACATCCGAAGGAGAAGAATCAGAAAATTTAGCACGAACTTTTGAAGCTATGGCTGAGAAGACGCTACGCGAGTTCTCTGCTCCAACAACCGCCAACATCCGTACTAGACCTAATATCAATATTGGTGATAATAGATTTGAACTCAAGCCTGCTCTTCTCACTATGGTTTAAGCTAGTCAGTTTTATGGGAAGGCTCATGAAGATGCAAGTCCACACTTACAATACTTTCTAGAGATTTACAGCACCTTCACTATCAGAGGAGTACCAAGAGATGCTATTTTACTCCGCCTTTTCCCATTCTCACTTCTAGGAAAAGCAAAACAGTGATTCTATAAAAACAAGGCAACCAACACTATATGGGACAAATGCTCTACTGCTTTCCTAGCAAAGTTCTTTCCTACAGGCAAGACCAATGCTCTACGTGGGAAGATTTCAAGCTTTCATCAACAACATGATGAATCGTTCACCGAGACATGGGAATGTTTTCAAGATTATATTGCAGAATGTCCTCATTATGGGATGGAGGATTGGCTACTTATGCAGACTTTCTATCATAGGCTAGTCTCTAGTAACTGTGAGTCCACGGATGCTGCAGCTGGAGGAGCTTTCTTGTCACTTAAGCTCACCGATGCAACAGCACGTGGAGAAGATGGCCTTAAATCAGAACTAGAATGAAGAACGTGTGCAACCCTGCAAGAAAGAAGGAGGCATGCATCATATTAAGGAGACCGACATGGTCACCGCAAAGCTAGACCTCATAATGAAGAAGCTTGATAACAAAAGCAATGAGAATAGAGAAGTCATGCACATTGATGACTCCTGCATGACTTGTGAAGAATATGGAGATATAGGTCACTCAGGAAGCAACTGCCCTACACTCCAAAAGGATATGAATTTTATCAACAACAACACCAACTATCGTCCACAGCAAAATCAAGTATGGAGTCAGTCAAATCAACGGTGGAATCAACCCAATCAAGGATGGAACCAGCAAAGGCCCAACTATCAAGGTAACAACCAAGGTAACAACAATTTCAATAACAATTTTCAACCACCTTTAAGAGAAGTAATTTTCAATCAGAATAAAGCTATAGAAAATTTATCTAAGAGGGTAGCATCCAATGATAAAGTGCTAGAGAATATAAATACCAAAATGCATAGCCTGACCTCTGCTATTAAGAACCAACTTAGCTTTAATAAAATGTTAGAATCACAATTAGCTCAGCTGGCAGCCGCTGTTCCACCGATCCATGAAGGTAAGATTCCTAGGTAACCCCTAGAGCCTAAAACCGCAAATCTTGTTGATGTCCGTGTAGGTTACTACATAGAAGAAAAGTCAGAAGGATGGACAGATGAATCCATGTCACTCAAGAGAGGAGATCCAGGAAGACCTGTGATTCCCATCTCTATTGGGCAACACGATTTCCCAGAAGTCGTCTGTGACTTTGGTGCTAGTGTCAACATTATGCCAAAGGTAATCTTTGATCATATTTTTCTATGGCAACTTTGTTGTACATGAATATATGCTTGCAGATCAAACAGTTAAACACCCCGAAGGAATTCTAGATAACATATGCATACGAGTGGGACAATCATATGTTCCAGTAGACTTTGTGGTTCTAGATACCGGCAAAGACCCAAAGAGTCCTATCATCTTAGGCCGATCAAGGACACTTTTTTAACGTCGCTACTTAGAAATAGAGATAAGCCCTATCCCCAAAGAATCGGCGCCAAAAATACTTAGTATTAAATTAACTTGTCATTAGCAACTAGCCACTTATTTATTACTAACATTCCTAAGCATGAATTAAGTTATCATCCCTAATTATAATGCTAAGGAATAAATATAGTTTTACATGTATTATTCAATATGACCAAATTTAAATATGAATATAAACTAAAATAGATTCTCGCAAGTTTTACGAATAATTATACCATTGTAGCATTTTACCTAGGGAGTTCTACCAGGTTGTCGATTTATATTTATACCACTGGGAAACCTTGTTATAAACTCTAATCTATTATATTGATAAGGAATTATATATAATGAATAAGTGATATTACCAATGTCATCTACTCTACTCATAACAAGCAGAGGTCATAAGATAAATATAGATAAATACGGGTGATAAGCATAATCAAGTATCATAATTATATTGATAATCATCGAGCACTTCCTAGTTATAATCATAGTTAGCCAATGGATAAACTAAGGAGATAACTCACTCACGGTAATTCTATAACTACGCCTATGAATAACTCTAATTAGTGCAACCACATCTAGTAATCATCGTTAAGCTAACCCTACATCATGATCACATGTAAAGGGACATCAACTAGGGAGGATGTGAAACAGAGTCATTATCTAACTTCACGACCGTGCCCCCTGCTGTCCTACATACGGAGGGTGGACTACGGAGGAACCAACATAGTCTGCCACCTACGTGGACTACCACACGCCCCGGCATGTCGGGTGCACTTTCATGCAGACAAACAAGATTCTAGACACCATGTTTACATATTGTCCATCATCTATCCATTGTACACTTGGATAAACGCTATACGAGCAATTACATGAATTCAATAAGATCGAACCAACTAAACTAGACATATAATCAAAGTAGACAATGACTATTGCAATTAAGAACATATGAACTATTAAGAATAATGTCTCTTTAATCAGAATAATGAATACCATAAGAAAGAAAGAACTAGAACTATACTTGAACTCCTGGCGCTCCGCATGCACGGGGCTCCAGATCCCAATGAAGAACTAGATCTCCTCTACTTCTAATCTAACTAACTAGAACTGTGAACTAGAAGGCTCTTGATGAACTAGAAGGCTTCTTGATGCTTGATGGCTTGAGGCCTTGATGAATAATGAATTGGCTCTCTCCGTGGGGGGTCTGCCCATATATTTATAGTCCCGGGGATGAACGTGCGCCACGATCAAACCGACTTAACCAGGGGCCGAGATGCATCGAGAGGCGGTGGAGGAAGCTTCCAGAAGAGGGGACACCAAACCCTAGAGGGGGCGCCGCCGGGCGCCATGGTGGGGCCGCCCGCCCACATGGCGGCCTCGTGGCCCCCCGTTGCTTCGGGTGTCTTCTAGATCCTTCTCACATCCCAATGTTGATCTTTCCCGCGGCGGATAAGTTTTGTGATTAATATGCACTCTAATCTCTCTTTTAAGCTTTTCTGGAAAAGTCCCTAGAAAATATAGAATATGCAAAACTCATGAAAATTGTCAGTTAAAACCCTAGACTAATGTGTATTCATGTATCCTCTTGTGTCTAAAGTTCTAATAAATATTGACGTTATCCACCGTCAACAACTCCCCCAAGCTTACCTTTTGCCAGTCCCTTGGCAAACAAACTAAACCTAATTTTTACTATTTTTGGATCAGAAGTTGCTACAATGTTGTTATACTTTTCAAGTACACATGCTTTCAAACAAAGATCTTCCTCCGGATTAAACAAAGATAATGTTCCAACCTTTAAACTTAGCTGTTTTACCTTTAATTATAGGGCTTTACAGCTCTTGCATGAGTCTTGAGCAATCGAAAGATAGAACAATCAAGTCAAGTGCTATGTCTCGAATTCTTCACAGTGCTAATATTCCAGAGTTTTCATAAGTTTTCACGATAAAACTCAGAGCTTAATTGTATGACACCCTCAAGTCCCTCAGTGTATGTGGTATTTATGGTTCTCTCTTAAGGCATTAATAATGTTATGCCTCCTATAACTAAGGATATATATAGTAGAGCTTATAGGATTGGCAATAACAAGGGTAGGCATACTTGCAATGCATATATTGTAAAGTCAACTAATGGATCCACAGAGAATCGAGGCATACAATCAAACTAAGATGTGCATGTGTATGGAATATGGTGGATATGTGTATGTATGGTATTTATGGCTAATTCTAATTCTACTTTTGCTCTTTGAAAATAACTCTCTTGAAACTTTTCTTAGAAAACACATGGGCTATCTTTATTATTTTAAATTAGGGAGGCGGACATCTAGTGCCCATTGTTTTAATTGCTTGGGACATTTGTCCATCTTTTACTCCCCCCTTCTTTTCTCTCTTCTTTTTTTCTTCTTTTTTTTAATTGCCACATGCATTCCTACAATAACCAAGTAGAGAAATACAGTGAGGACTTAGAGCATTTATAACAGGGGTTTTCCTATGGGGTGTATATTTTTGGTGTTTTCTCCCAGTGTAGGAGAGAAACATTTTTGTGACGAACGTGGGTGGAAAATATGTGGATAATCGCGATTACTCCTAGGTTAGGAATAATGCATATGTAGACTGGAGTGTGCAAGTGCTCTTAGTTTTAAAAGCATGACAAGACTCTCATAAGGCATACAACACAAAGGTTAACTGAACTCAATGCAAAGCAAGTAGCTTAAATATGAAAAGATTTACTATTTTCTAAAGATATTATTTTCGGCTTTGGTAGGAATTCATACTTTGTCATACAAGAGCTCATCATGTAGATTTTAAATTTCTTTCTCAAAGTAAACCTCCAGAACTTAGTAATGCTAGGAATAAGATAAATAGTAGCTCAACCTTCATGAATCATATCGATCAACTACCTAGACTCAAATAAGCAAGCTTATGTCTCCACAATTCAGGTTCAGAGTAAATTCTCCAATTAAAACAACAATGTTTAAAACTCAGGAAGATTTAAGTTTGGCAACTAGGTACTTGACAAGAATGACAACAGAGCAACTATTCATCATCTCCAAGTCAAATTTTAATGTTCATCAAGTTCTTTTTAAATAGCTCTATCCTGGACTGTCTTTAAATATACTCTAATATATATATCTAAATAAATATTTATTTAGTTTAACTAATTATATATTTTTTATTTTTTGAATTAATGAACTAACAAAGACTCTATGACTTCGTGGGACCTTCATGTGCCCACATATTTTTTTGGTATTTTATGACTATATAAAACAAACTCAATAATCGTTTAGGTGTAGTCATCTCGATGACTAGGGGATGCTTCTCCCCAAGCTAGATGTTTGTAATACTTGGTGTAGATGTCCTTTAGAGGGAGCTAGCCAAGAGCACCTGGTGGTTGCCACCGATAAACTCTCTCCTTGTCATGATGTTGTTCCTACATAAATACACTCCACAAAAAGAGAAACCAAAACTCGAGGCTCGAATTTTAATAAAGGGTTAGCGATCAGCCAAAGAGTAATTGATTATCTTTATTAGTAAATTTTTACATTGTTAGATTTTAGCAAGATTTCATATTTCTCTTCTTTTTGAATTTTCTATTTATGATGCAGAAATTAAATATTAATGCTATTTTTATTATTTTTATTTTTATGCCACCACAAAGAAATATTTCTACGGGAGTTACTATAAGTTTATTTACATGGGGCTTATGAATTTGTGATGCAATAAATAATGCAGTAAATATTTTTGTTATTATTTTTTTTATATTTTAATGTGCAAACATAATTATGCTATTATATATATAAATTAAAGTAAACTTACTAGTAAACTTAAGTAGATAACTACCATTCTAACCTTGTGGCTAGGGTACGGAATTTAAAGTCTACCGACAGACTTAGATAAAGGAGAATACTTACTTTGTGGGCTTATTGTCTGAGGTTACCTCAGTCAATTTCCCGTCCCGTGGTGGTGCAAAGACGTGCTTCTTCTTTCTCCTTCCATCTTATTTCTGTTTCTTCTGCTTCTCTCTTCTCTAGCTCCAGCTCTTCAGCTTTGTTTTTCCTTATCCCACTTTTCTAGTTGTGCTAGGATCTCTTTTTCTTCCTTGGCGATCTAGTCCATTCTTTCAGCCACCGCTTCTCACTCAATCTAGCTTGGTGCTTGCATGTTCTCATCTTGCTCTTTGTAGCAGTCTTCATACTTCACAATCTTGCCAGGAAATTCTTTCCATCCACAGTGAGGCTGGACAGCCTGACGGCGGCCTTGTCGTCTTCTCCTGTTGCGTTGCTTCCTGATCTGCTCCTGGTTAACAAGTATTCTAAATTGACAGCGTACCTTTCCAGTAGGCAAGTTGAAGTGGTTCTACCCGGACCCGATGTGTATAAAGAAATGGTCTTCCCAGAAGGATCGGGGATTCATCGTCTCCCTGCATATCAAGGACTAGAAAATCTGCAGGTATATATTGCCCTTGAATTCTTACCATGACATCCTTGACCACTCCTTCGGGGAACCTTAGTGATTGATCCGCCATCTGCAACTGAATATATGTTGGGTATAAAGGTAAATTAAATAGATCATCATATACCTGGTTTGACATTACGTTGTAGCCTGATCCGGTGACGCAGATGGTGTTGGCAAAAGTGGTGTCTTTGATTGTGTATTCAATGATTGGTA
The DNA here is from genome assembly GCA_015844335.1 of Chrysopogon serrulatus. Lineage (NCBI taxonomy): Eukaryota > Viridiplantae > Streptophyta > Magnoliopsida > Poales > Poaceae > Chrysopogon > Chrysopogon serrulatus. Next base: position 72,898 of record JADLZL010006157.1, on the reverse strand, counting down.
TACATGGATCACCTCTCTTTGTTGGAAATGGCTTGGGTAACATATGATCATTTTCTGTATTGAGAGCAGTAATTAGTTGAGTAGTTTCTTCAGGTGCATGCTTGATCTCCCTCCATCTTCTATTGCTTCTATTGTTTCTTTTCTTCGGCACTGATTGCTGTAGTTGCTCTTCTTGTTGATGGAATTGTTTCGGGGCTGCAGGAGCTTTCAGGATGTGGTTCTTGAACGTGAATCTTTCCTTCTTGTCCTTAATGGATAGGACGATCTTGGAGTACTCCGCATAAATGATGGCTTTTGTTGTGCATAAAAATGGTCTACCCTAAATTATGGGTGCCTTCTCATCTACTCCTGTCTCCATGACCACGAAATCAACTGGGACGTATGATTGCCCACTCGATGACAACTTCTTCTAGTACTCCCTCGGGGGTAGCAAATAGACGATTCGCAAAGCCGCAAACGCATGTTTGTATACAACAGGAGATCATTTAATATTTTCTCATAGATTACCTTGTGCATAATGTTGACACTAGTGCCAAAATTATAGATAGCCTCTCGAAAGTTGTGACATCCTATAGCGATAGGAATGACAGCCTTCCGAGGTCTCCCATCTTGTCGGGTAGAGAGTGGTCAATCCACTTTGTACATCCGCAGCTCAATATGATATTGGGTTGCATTGTGAATATCAACAAGATTAGCAGTCTCTAAATCTTCCGGTTGGCCTGGAATCTTACCTTTCTCAAATGGAGGAACAGCAGTAGCTAACTGAGCTAATTGTGATTCTAATATTTTGTTAATGATGTGCTGATTCTTTATAGCAGAAGCAAAGGTGTCCATTCTAGTATTTATGTTTTCTAATGTTTTATCATTTAAAGCTATCTTTCTAGTCATTTGATCTAACAATTTAGATTGATTAGCAACTAAATCTCTTAAAGGTGGAAGATTGTAATTATTAAAGTTATTATTACCTTGGTTGTTACCTTGGTAATTGCCTTATCGAGGTTGCTGATTCCATCCTTGGTTTTGTTGAGGATGATAGTAGGTGGTGTTGTTGATGAAGTTCACATTCTCTTACAGTGTAGGGCAGCTAATAGCTGAATGCCCGTAGTCTCCACATTCTTCACAGGTTATATGGGAATTATTTATGTGCATGACTTCCTTCTTCTCTATATCGAGCTTCTTCATAATAAGGTCTAGCTTGGCAGTGACCATGTCAGTTTTCTTGAGATGATGGATTCCTCCTCCTTTCTTGCGGGGTTGAGTACGTTCTTCATTATAGCTTGAATTTGAGGCCATCTTCTCAACAAGTGCTTTAGCATCTGAGAGCTTAAGTGACAGGAAAGCTCCTGCAGCTGTAGCATCAATAAACTCACGGGTGCTAGAGACAAGCCCGTGGTAGAAAGTTTGCATTTATAGCCACTCCTCTATCCCATGATGAGGACAGTCTTCTATGTAGTTCTGGAATCTTTACCATGCTTTAGTGAATGATTCATCATGTTACTATTGGAAACTTGCAATTTTCCCACGCAGAGCGTTCGTCTTGGCGGTAGGAAAGAATTTTGTCAGGAAAACGGTTGAGCATAGGTTCCATGTAGTGTTCTTGTCTTTGTTGATGTAGAACCATTGCTTAGCTTTCCCCAATAATGAGAACGGGAAAAGATGGAGTAAAATAGCATCTCTTGGTACTCCTCTGATCGTGAAGGTGCTGCAGATTTCTAGAAAGTGTTGTAAGTGTACACTTGCATCTTCATGAGCTTTTCACAGAATTGGCTAGCTTGAACCAAGGTGATGAGGGCAGGCTTGAGCTCGAATCTATTCTCCCCAGTGTTGACTGCTGGTTCAGTCCGGATGTTTGCTGTTGTTGGGGCAGAGAACTCACGCAAATGTCTTCTCGACCATGTCTTCAAACACGTGGAGCTAGGTTTTCTCCCAATTGCTCTTCCGTTTGTTCTCCTACTTGTTCTTCAAATTCTTCTTCCAAGGTTGGAGCCGGCTCCTCCGAAGAGCTAGCTTGAGCAAAGAATGGGTGTTCTTGATGATGACTAGAATTTGTCCCTTGCTTCTACAAACTTCTTCTTTCTAAGAAGTTTCTCCGGATCGTCGAGAAAGTTCTTTTGAAGAGAAAAACCATTCATTCATCACCCTACACAAGATAAGCAAATGATAAAAAAGAAGGGTGTACCTGTTTGAGTTAGAGATCGATTGGTAATATGACTTTATCCATTTTGTATATATGTTATCAATATTTCCTAGGTTTATTGTGCCTTCCCGACAACGGCGCCAAAAATGCTTGTTGCCACTTTTAACGTCGCTACTTAGAAATAGAGATAAGCCCTATCCCCAGCAACAACGCCAAAAAAGCTTGGTATTAAATTAACTTATCATTAGCAACTAGCCACTTATTTATTACTAACATTCCTAAGCATAAATTAAGTTGTCATCTCTAATTATAATGCTAAGAAATAAATATAGTTTTACATGTATTATTCAATATGACCAGGCAGAAATATGAATATAAACTAAAATAAATTCTGCAAGCGGACAGATAATTATACCATTGTAGCATTTTACCTAGGGAGTTCTACCAGGTTGTCGATTTATATTTATACCACTGGGAAAGCTTGTTATAAACTCTAATCTATTATATTGATAAGGAATTATATACAATGAATAAGTGATATTACCAATGTCATCTACTCTACTCATAACAGGCAGAGGTCACAAGATAAATATAGATAATTACGGGTGATAAGCATAATCAAGTATCATAATTATATTGATAATCATTAGAGCACTTCCTAGTTATAATCATAGTTAGCCAATGGATAAACTAAGGAGATAATTGTCTACGGTAATTCTATAACTACGTCTATGAATAACTCTAATTAGTGCAGCTACATCTAGTAATCATCGTTAAGCTAACCCTACATCATGATCACATATAAAGGGGTATCAACTAGGGAGGATGTGAAACAGAGTCATTATCCAACTTCGCGACTGTGCCCTGCTGTCCTACATACGGAGGGTGGACTACAGAGGAACCAACATAACTGTCACCTACGCAGACTACCACACGTCCTGGAATGTCAGGGTGCACTTGCAGACAAATAAGATATCTAGACACCACGTCTACATATTGTCCATCATCTACCCATTGTACACTTGGATAAACGCTATACGAGCAATTACTTGAATTCAATAAGATCGAACCAACTAAACTAGACATATAATCAAAGTAGACAATGACTATTGCAATTGAGAACATATGAATTATTAAGAATAATGTCTCCCTAATCAGAATAATGAATACTATAAGAAAGAAAGAACTAGAACTATACCGAACTCCTGCGCTCTAGACAGACACCGGGGGCTCCAGATCCCAATGAAGAACTAGATCTCCTCTACTTCTAATCTAACTAACTAGAACTATGAACTAGATGGCTCTTGATGAACTAGAAGGCTTCTTGATGCTTGATGGCTTGAGGCCTTGATGAATAATGAATTGGCTCTCTCCAGGGGGGTCTGCCCATATATTTATAGTCCGGTGGGATGAACGTGCGCCGCAGGATCAAACCGACTTAACCAGGGGCCGAGATGCATCAGGAGAGGCGGTGGAGGAAGCTTCCAAAAGGGGGGACACCAAACCCTAGAGGGGGCGCCGCCCGGCGCCATGGTGGGGCCGGCCAGCCCCACATGGCGGCCTCCTGGCCCCCGGTTGCTTCGGGTGTCTTCTAGATCCTTCTCACGTCCCAATGTTGATCTTTCCCGTGGCAGATAAGTTTTGTGATTAATATGCACTCTAATCCCTCTTTTAAGCTTTTCTAGAAAAGTCCCTGGAAAATATAGAATATGCAAAACTCATGGAAATTGTCAGTTAAAACCCTAGACTAATGTGTATTCATGTATCCTCTTGTGTCTAAAGTTCTAATAAATATTGACGTTATCCACCGTTAACACTGACCATTCTTAAGTACTACAAAAGCAACCATCTATGTAGACAGTGCAAAGATATGTTTCACCATCAAGGGCAATGAGGAGAAATTTAGTTTCAAAGACAAGATCCTTGAAGATCTTGCCAACACCTACTATCCAGAGAAGCCTACATATAAAGAAGAAGTACGGAAGACCTGTCCAAAAGGAAGAAAGAAGAACAAGAAGTAAGAAGGAAAGAAGACTTGGATAGTCAAAACAATGGAATACAGATGAGGTCGCCACTCAGTCTCACTAGTCTTCATTGGAGACCCTGGTCTACCATCAATAGAGTGCACTATTGGACAGAACTCTTTCTACTCAGCCATTTGTGACATTGGATCAGCTGTCAACATAATGTCAAAATAGGTATACAATACATTATTCAATGCACCTCTAGATCCTACAAATATTTTACAGCTGGCAGACAACACAACACAAATCCTGGAGGGACTAGCAAGAAACATCATAGTTAAGATCCACACCCACTCTGTCCCTACCGACTTTATGGTCTTGGACATGGGAAAAGAAGACAAGACACCTACCATTCTTGGAAGGCCATTCCTTAGTATCACCAAAGCTATCATCTATAATGGAACAGGCCAAGTCCACTTTCACTTCCTAGGGGAAAAGGTACGCTGTTATTTTAGAGATTATAACTCTCCTGGATTACCAGCTTTCACCAGGTCCAAGAAAACAAGTCAGCATCGCGCTTTGAGAAGAAAAGTTGAGGAGGACAAAGCAAAAGAAAAACCATCTACACCTGAAGAACATCTACAACCAACAAAAGTATGGAAGAAGGAGATCCCCTCAACCGAGTCATCAACACTAGAAAATCCAACATCTAGGTCGCCATCAGGATCCACTGAAGAACCCTCAACATGATGACCATAAGAAGTCTTGTTCGGAGGACTTTAAACTCCGCACCCTTGCCATAAGATAACAATGGTAGTTATCAAATTACTTTAGTACATTTACTCTTTTTCATGTTTAAAAAGAAAATAAAAATTCCTTACTTCTTTATTATAAAACTTTAAAAAGCTCTAAAGGAGTATACTGATGGTTTACTCCATAAGAATATTCACTATGGTAGCACAAAAATAAATTTTTATTCTTTTGCATTATAAATAGGAAAGTACAAACATATAAAAATCTTGCTACACATTCATATCTGCTCATAAAGATAATCAATTACTTATTTGGCTGACCGCTAACCCATTATCATATTTGAGCCTCGAGTTTTTGGTTTTCTTGTTGGGGTATACCTTTGCAGGATTATACAATTCAGGAGTGAGACCGGTCAGTGGGTCACCACTGCTAAGCTTACTCTAAAGATCATTCAAGCAAAATATGGCAAACATTTAGCTTGGGGAAGGAGCATCCCCTAGTTATCAGGTAACTATACCATTGCGATTTATCGAGTCTGTCTTATAGTTATAAAATACCAAAAATATGTGGGCACATGAAGGTCCACATCTGTTGAGTCTTTTATGAGTCTTTGATTAAAAATCTAAAAATCAATAAAAAGAAATCTTAGTCAGTCTTAGAGTGTGTTTAGAGTCAACTATGAACTAGAAAATTTTATCTTGGATATGATAAATAGTTGCTCTGCTAGAAGACTTTCAAGTACCTAGTTTTGAACCTTGAGTTCTCCTAAGTTTTGGGCATAATTGCTTTAATATAAAAATTTACTCTGAACACGAAACTTATGGAGTCATATGCTTGAGCTAAGTCTAGGTGATTGACGGATATGATATAAGAAAGTCTGAGCTACCATTTATCTTATTCCTAACAATGCTAAATTCTAGAGATTTATCTTTTAAAAATTCAAAACATTACATGATGAGCTCTTGTATGATAAAATTGAATTCCTACTAAAGCCATATATGATACATACTTAGAATAGGAAACTTTGCTCATTTATGCTGTTTGCTTTGCATTGAGTTCAGTCAACCTTTGTGTATACTTAAGAGAGTCTTGTCATGCTTTTAAAATCAAGATCACACACTCCATCCACATATTCATTACTTTTACCCTAAGTGTAAGTGCAACCATTTGCCATTTTTCTACACCCACCTTAAAATATTTTGCTCCTACACTGGGAGTAGACACCCAAAAATATACATAAACCCATAGGACAGCCTTTGTTTATTTTCTCTAAGTTCTTTATTGTTATCTCTTCAATCAATTATTGTATCTAAGGATGTATGTGGCTATGCAAAAGTATTGAAAATATTAAGGGAGTAAAAGATGGACAAGTGTCCCAACATTAAAACAATGGGTACTCAGATATCCGCCTCCCAATGAAAAAAGAGAGAAGAGAGAAAGAATAAAGATAGAATGTTTTCCTAAGTAGTTCTGAAAGTCTAAGAAAGAAGAGAGACTTATTTTGAAGAGCAAAAGTAGAATTAGGTTTAGCCACCACATATACACCTATCCATCATATTCCACACACATGCACATCTTGGTTTGATTGTATGACTTGATTCTCTATAGATCCATTGTTTGACTTTACAATACATGAATTGCAAATATACTTATCCTTGTTCAATGCCACTCCTATAAACTCCACTATAATCCTTAGAATTAGGATGGCATGACATCATTGATGCCTCAGTGAGATCTACAAATACCACATACTTTGAGAGACTTGAGGGTGTCATACAATTAAGCTCTGAGTTTTATTGCAAAAACTTGCAAAACTCTAGGATATTAGTTGAGTGAAGAATTTGAGACATAGTGCTTGACTTGATTGTTCTTTCTTTCAATTACTCAAGACCCATGTGAAGGATAAAAGCTCTATAGTTAAAGGTAATATGAGTGAGTTCGAAAGTTAGAGCAGTTTTGTCTAATCCAGAGGAAAATTCTTGTTTGAAAGCATGCGTACTTGATAGAATGAAAGCATTGAAGCAACTCCTGATCCAACTCTAGGTTTTGCTAAGGGACTAGCAAAAGGTAAGCTTGGGGGAGTTGTTGACGGTAGATAGTGTCAACATTTTATATATCAAAAGGAATAAAATAGACATCAATATATAGAATGCTAGGGTTTATCTAACAATTTCCACGAGTTTTGGTGATTTATCAATTTTCAGGGACTAATCTAGAAAATACCAAAAAAGGAGCATAACTACAAATCTACACTACGGAATTATCCGTAACTCAGGAATACGCCAAACTACTCTAGAAGGATCTAGAAGACACCAGAGTGAAGGAGAGGCGGGGCCACCGCCAGGTGGGGCCAGCCGACCCCACTGCCTAGGCCGGTCGGCACCCCCTGTGGGGTCCACCTCCCATCTTCTGGAATGTTCTTCCACCACCTTTAAGGATCAATCTTAGCCCTACATAAAGTCGGTTTGATCAAACGGTTGTCGTGCATCCCACCGAGCAATATAAGCGGAGCCAGACCCCCTAGGAACCCTAATTTATTCAATATCTCATTCAAGTCATTCAAGGTAGAGCCAGTTGAAGATCAAGTCATCTAGTGCTACAAGTTCCAGTTCCTCATAGCCTTCTAGTTTATAGTTTAGCCTAGTTAGATCTAGAATAGAGGAAGTCAAGGCGTGTTAATCAGTCTTGGATTCCGGAAGTTGTCAAAAAGAGAAGAGTCTGGTATAGTTCTTTTGCTCTCTTCTTTTTTATTGTATTATCTGTGTTTGTATGATATTTACTAGCAATATTGTTCTTCATCTTAGTTTAATTATTATGTTCATTGTCTACTTCAATACATCTAGTTTAGTCGGTTTGCTATTATATTCATGCACTAGTTTGTATTGTGCTCATCTAGTTGATCATATGGTGAGTGGTAGGCAATATGTAGACATGGTGTCTAGATGTTTTGCTTATATGCGGATATCCCCAGTTGTGCCGAGTAGTGAGCTAGATCATGGGTGTGACAGACCCAGTGAGTCCTTTGTAGGCCTTCCCCCGTATAGTGGATTGGTAGAGTGGGATTGTCGGGGTTAAGAGTATATTTATACACATGAGGTTCCTGTACTCATCTTTTCCTCGTACATTGCTCCGATGTGTTTGGGAATGATAGTAGTATTACTTGACAATGATTACTAGATGTACTTGCACTAGTTGACGTAGCTTTGACATGTAGTTAAATACTTAGGAATTATTTCTCTGTTAATTGATTAGACAACGTTGACATGATTAGAGTGCTATGATGGATTAGTATTATTAGGAGATGACTGATCAATGGCTCATTATCATTATATTTATATATCATTATCATATTATTTATCTTGTGACTTACCCCTGTTATGAGTAGAGTGTATGACATTGGTTACATCGTCTATTCAATGCATATACATATACATGTTATCAATACTATAAAGTAGCTTCTTAGCAATGCCTTCCCAGTGGTAGAATATAAATGACAACCTAGTAATACTCTAGATAAAATGCTACAATAGTATAATTATCTGTCCGCTTGTAGAATCATTCTTAGTTTATATTCATCCTTATTTATTTCTGCCTAGTCACATAAAATGATAAGATTTAGTACCAATGTTTATTCCTAGCTTTACAATTGGGGATGGCAACCTAGTTTCATAGTTTGGAGTAAGGGTAAAGAGGCTAGTGGCTAGATGCTAAAGGCAAGTTAATTAATACCAACATTTTTAGCGTCATTGTGTGGGATAGGGATTTGAGATTTATTGCGGCGACATTAGAAATACCAACAATGTTCTGAGAAAGAAAGATGGGGTGCAACGTGCAAAGGAATAGAAGAAAGACAAAAAAGGACGTCCGGTGGAGTGGTCAATCCTCCCTCTCGGCGATCGGGGTGTCCTTCCTCCTTGCGCTATGTTATCGTGAGTCGTCACTGGTGTTGCTGCATCGCCGGAGTGCTTACCCATGCCTCCACAGTTGATGCAGAGGGTGAGCGGTTGATTAGGACCTGTGTCATACTGGATTAGGCGTAATATATAGTGTCGCACTGTGTGTGCATAGGTCGTGGTAGACGTGATGCCTGATCTATCATGTTTAACAGTGCAGTCAAGAGGCGTTCCATGCCCTACACAGTTAAACAGTGTGGTCAAACGAAGCACCATAGCCTACGTGGGTTGGCAGCACCATCCATCCATGCCCTGTGGAATACATACGGAGTGGACGTCGGCTGACTTCCGCACCGTGCGGGAATCCTAGCTACAGTGCCGCTCCTGGGGCTTGGTGTGCAAGCCTCCAGTTCCTTCGGGACAAAGGAGGTTGCTAGGGTCATGGGAGTCACTGCCTCTGAGGTCGGAGGCCTAGGGACCCACCCGTTCGGGGGTGGGTCGTACGAACTGGGCGTCTCTGGGGTCGTAGCTCCGACCCTAGTGTGGGGTTGCTCGACGTATTCCCCTTGTGGGCTTCTTGTTGTGGGCCACCGCCCACCTTTGGTTGGTGCAGGCTAAGGTGGTGGTGCGGGCTATGGCCCCCTCGCAAGCCATCATAACGGTTTAATTAGCGGGCCATGAACCATTGACTTAAGGGCTTAATAGACCTGTTATTTTGCCCCTGATAGTAGCCCCCGAGTCCTTGCAAGTGTGGGCTCATGCCTGCAAGGACTTACAGCAGGGTGGGTCGATTCGAATTCCTCCTATGGGTGCGTGCGAGCGCACCCGCCGGGTGTAGCCCCTAAATCTCTAAAGACATGGAACACATCTGCAGAGACTAAAGCGCGCGTGTCTCAGGGTAGTGGCATCGTGCGTCCATTTCGCCATGTTGTGGTGTGGATGGTTCACCCGTCGTAATGATGGTGAAGTGGGACTGCAGGTCAGTCGAAGGGATGGGACGGCGAGGTGGGTCTCGGCCCTCACACATGGACTCATCTGGGGGAGGTATGAACATGGCATAATAAGTTCGATCCCTGCACTGGCATTAATGTGGTAGATGTGGAGCATCGGGTGGAAAGGCGAGAGGGTCTTTCGTGAGCAGCCCTGATGACCTTTAGGGTCTCTGGCCAGCCTATTTAAGGGGGTCAAAGCGCTCGACCCCACTCCATCCTACCCCTGCCTTTAGTCATCCTACCCCTGCCTTTAGTCTTCTACCTCTTCTTCTCTCCCTTTTCACCGAAGCTACGGAGGGTGCTGGCTCATCGAGGATTCTGAGGTCGGAGGAGGAGGTGCCTAGCCCGCGGGACGTCGATCGCCATGGGGATGACCGGGCCTTCACCGAATGGGGCCGTCAGCTCCGTACCTGCCGTATCTCTATGGCGGGTCACGCCCGCGCTCCTCCTCTGGCCACTCTTGAGGAGGCAGTAGAGCGCCTCTCCATCCTCAGCATTGTGGTGGAGGAAACAGAGTGCGAAGGCACCGTCGCACGCCGGCAGCGTGAGGCGGCGAATCAGCACTATGCCGGTGAGGTTCCTTGCCCCTTTCTTCCATTGTCATCGGGTCTTTCTCCATTGTCCTTACCTTTCCCTTGTCTTATATGGAAGCGCTGATGGAGATCTAGGCCCTGGAGGGAGCCACCACTGTCATCGCTGACCTTATGCATGCTTCGGCTGGCCAAGCCCTTGAGCGCCTGTAGATGGCCCAAGTGGGCATCCATTTCACGGTGGAGCGCGGAGTCTACCGCGGCATGGCCTTGGCCATGGTGATGGCCGAGGCGCATACCCACGTGGACATCAGCGGCATTGAGGGCTTCCTGGACGACGAGACCATGGAGGACTACCTTCACCTGCTCCTGAGGTATGAGGAGACAGCGAAAGCCGCCCTGGTCTTGTTGCCGGTGGACCAGATCCTTGCTAGGGACCTATAGCGTCTGAGACGAGGACCTACCCCTTCTCCTATAAAAATCCTAAGTGTAATGGGAGAGGAAAAAATGAAGTCTTTGTTAGTTCGAATGCTTTTATCTTACATCCATACCGGCATTTTTTGTATGTTTAGCGTGAATCAAGAAACCCATAAAGGAAGTCAGACGCAAAAAGTACATGGGTGAAGTAAATCGTTCACGAGAGCGACACCTCGCACCTCAGGGGTCACGCTATTTCACTTGTTGTGAGGTCGTAATCGTTACGCAGCCCCTGAGGGCATGGGCGTGGGTCAGAATTTTTTGCTCTGGGTGGTTTTGAGGGTGGTTGGTCGAACATTTTTGCCCTCAAGTTTCGGGTGTGCATGTGTGAGCAAGCCCGGTCTGGGGGTCGAGCATCCCTCAAGTGACCCATTTGCGGGGCAGACGGGGTGGACAATGCCACGCTATCCCTCGTTAGGCTGAACCACGGTGTTCGATTGAGTTGCTAACGTTTAGTTCAAGTGAGGCCTAGGTTTCCGGCCTTTGCGGCGCGTAGCATGACCAGCCTCATCAATCCAGGTAGTTGATTTGTACTTTTCTCCGTCCATAGGCTCAAGGGCTCGATGTCTTCTCCGCAAAAATTTTTGAATCAAGAGATCAACCTTGGACTCAAACACGGCCCAAGAAAGCCCTAATCACTTCGTGTGCTCGGGATAAGAGGCCGCTAGCGGGCTTCTTTCTTGAGGCGCCCTTCACTCTTAGCCTAGGGCGGTTGTGATCCTTCGTAGGCAATCCGGTGAACCCCTGGCTGTTTTGGACCTTGTTTTTTATGGTTGGTTCGTATAGTTCAGCACATTTTAAACTGAAGTACAGACCCCTAATTCAGACAAAAAACAGGAAATAACTTTATACGGGATAAACAAGTAAGGATGACAGTATGGCAGCAAGCTTAGGGGGTGAGCTTGTCGTTCTACCAGACGTGGTTCGAGTTATGGCCAGGTGAGTTCATAGCCATCGGAGTCGTTGTCGCTGTCGCGGCTGTGGTCGCTAAGGAGGTAGTCACAAGCGTCAAGGAAGTGGCACCGCGCTTTCGGGTCCTTGAACTCGCCATCACTGTCGGGGTCGTCGTTCTTGTTGCTGAGGCTGCCGCTGCTGCCGCCTTTTGTTAGGGTCAGTGGTTGTGGCTACCTCGGTGGTTGCAAGCATGTCGAAGATGGCCTACACGTGGTGGGTGCGGGGAGATCTGTAGGTACCTCTTTTGCTGGACGACGATGGCGTGAGGCCCGCATGGCCTTTATACGATTTCTCCTGCTTCTAGCGCCGGTGTGGGCTGATCTTGGGCAGGTCAGTCTAGCTTGGGTGCACAAATGAAGGTCGGTGAGGAACGTGGAGATGGTGTCAAGAGGAAGGAGAACCAGGTCATGGTTTTCCCCTATGCTGATGAAGTCTAGGCTCCCTAACCTGATGTGGGTGTCCAGAGGGAGCGCAGGTCGTCGGGGTTGGCCATCTGGAACCTTGATTGGGAGCGACGAAATACGCAAGGCCGCTACCTGGCGCGCCAACTGTCGGTGTCTCGAGTAAGCACCAACTAGTAAATTTCTAAGATGCACGTTTATTCCCAGATGGTCCGCTACGAGCACACACAGATGTAGACTGGTTTAGGCTTGAGGCCCTACGTCCAGTGGAAGCGAGCTGTGTTACTTAGCGGCAATTTATAATAGGGATTACAAATGGTTCAAGAGAGGGATAGGGCTCCTAAGTCTCTGTGATTGAGCGTGGTGCCAATATCATTGGCGTGGGTGGAGTTTTGTTGAGTGCAGGTATGAATGGGTTGCGACCGGTTTGAGTTGTGGATGGGTTGCGATCGGTTCAAGTTGGGAATGGGTTGTAATCGGTTCAAGTTGTGGATATTTCCAAAGGGTGGCTCACCCTCCTGTTTATAGATGAAGGGCGAGTCACACGGGTTTTACAGAAGAAGGATGGGTTGCAACGTGCAAAGGAAAAGAAGAAAGTCAAAAAAGACATTTGGTGGAGTGGTCAATCCTCCCTCTCGAGGGTCAGGGCATCCTTCCTCCTCCTGTGTGTTACGTTATGATGAGTCGTCACCGATGTTGTCACGTCGCCGGAGCACTAGCCTATGCCTCCACAGTTGACGGAGAGGCTGAGCAGTTGATTAGGACCTATGTCGTACCTGGTTAGGTGTAATAGTGTCACGCTGTGTGGGCATGCATCATGGTAGACATGACGCCTGATCCATCATGTTTAACAGTGCAGTCAAGGGGTGTTCCATGCCCTGCACGGTTAAAGAGTGCGGTCAAATGAAGTGCCATGCCCTGTGTGGGTTGGTAGCACCATCCATCCATGCCCTATGGAGTACGGATGGAGTGGACGTCGACTGACTTCCGCGCCGTGTAGGAATCCTGACTGCAACACTGCTCCCGGGCCTTGGGGTGCAAGCCTCTAGTTCCTTTGGGATGAAGGAGGGTGCTGGGGTCGTGTGAGTCGCTGCCTCTAAGGTCGGAGGCTCGGGGACCCACCGGTTCAGGGGGTGGGTCATACGAACCGTGCGCCCCTGGTGTGGTAGCTCCGACACTAGTGTAGGGCTGCGCAGCGTATTCCCCTTGTGGCCTTCATGTCGTGGGCCACACGTAGCGTTATGAAGATTCTACATTAGCTGGAAAACAAAAATTTTCAACCTCATAAACTAAGATAAACTACTAGTTACATGTTACGGGATTACCAGTAGACGCTCAGGTGCAATGGAAGATGACTTGATGTAGTCGAATGCATCGCAGCAGGCAGTGTAGTTGTGTGGTCGTCCATCAGTCAACACCCTCGTGTGGTTCATCCTTGTGCTCCAGATGCAGCACCTCCGAGGAATCCCACATGTGCAGGGAAAAAGCATTGCGCCTCCGAACTGCTAGGTCCGTGAGGAGCAGAAGGCATAAGCATGGATCAGGTCTGGCTGCGCCCCTCCCTCTGCTTATATAGGTGTCCCTAATGTGCTTCTAAGTTAGAGGCTCGCTAGTAACCCTAAGCCTTGTCTAATTCAGGTCCAACCCGAATTAGGCTTTCAGCCCCTTAAGTGTGTGACCCTATAGGTTCACACACGCATAGACATGGCCTAAATACACCTATGCGCCCAATAGTTGACAGGGGCCTCTAGCAAGATGTAACAACTCCTATGTGTACGCAAAGATCATATCAGACGAACCACCGCAACCACATATACATGTTATTTCCTTGCCACGTGATATTTAGTTCAACTCACGAGTTAACATTTAAACCAAACACGGCCATATATTTGTTGATCCAATCACTCAAGTGATCTAGTGGTATCTCTCTCCATTAGAGAGGGGCAAGTTCCTTCTTGATTGTCTATGTCTTACAACATGTTTTTCGACAAACCTGAAGACCACCTTTATAACTACCTAGTTACGGAGTAGCGTGATAGTCCCTAAGTAGGTCGTCTCACATCTTTAGTGCATACTACAATCTCAGGTCTAAGGACATAATGTATATGATGCGTAAATAGATAATAAGAACATCTCATATTGGGACAATCTTGCCCTATGTCACACATGTGCCCACATTATTAGTTAAACATCTCTATGTCTGTGAGTAGTAAAACATAGTCATCAACTAATACATGTCCTAATCTAATATTCATGTGTGTCCTCACACGAACTCTAATCAGGGACAACATTTGAATAACCATACAAGTAAAAGAGTTTCATAAATAATTCACATAATTTCCAATCGATATAAGTTGTCTTTAATGGATATTCGTGAACACATGGATATTCATGAATACATAATATATCATGGATACAATCAAAATATTATTATCTCTATAATTACCACTATAACATACTCCTAACACTATCAGCCCCACCTCTGGCTGGTGCAAGCTAAGGTGGCGGTGCAGGCTCTGGCCCCCCTCGTGGGCCATGATGATGGTTTAATTAGCGGGCCATGAACCATTAACCCTCGGGTTTAATAGGCCCGTTATTTTGCCCCCGACAAGTAGAAGCCATAATCAATGAAAAAATATCATAATAAAATATCATATGTTGATCCCGATAGATTAAAGCTTTATTTAATGTATGATCCTAATAAAATATCATATTACACAAGCTTTTTCTCATGATGACTCCGATACCTCTAGGGAGAATTGCTTATTTGGCTCTGAAAAAAGTTCGGTTACTTATTTGGCCCCCTTTTTTTAAGTTGTCTATTTGGCCTCGAGATGAAAGTTTGTTACTTATTTGGCCTTCTATTACTTTAGAGGCCTTAACGGTGTTAAGTGGCATATAAAAAGATCATTTTGCCCCTGCGCTAAAAAATAAAAAATAGAGTCTTACTTGTTTAATGTATATGTTGTCAAATATTCACATAACCAACATATATATTCTCAACTACGCATATATATCCTCACATAACCATGGAAACGTTATCTAGTACAAACTATTTTTTTAAGTAAAAACTCATGCAAATTATAGTAAAAAAGTCATCTAAATTCACCAAAGAAATCACACATGTAGATGATATGATAATACATAACCTTGTAAAATATTTTATTCAAACTTCGACTTCGTTTGTGAGATATAAAAATAACAAATTTAAACAAGTCGAATTTGGACAAGATATTTTATAAGATTATGTATCATCATATCATCTACATGTGTGATTTTTAAAGTGAATTTAAACGATTTTTTGTCATGGTTTACATGAGTTTTTATGGGAAGTTAGTTTGCACTAGATATGTTCCCCGTAAATATATATATATATATAGGAAATTCCATCCTACTCCTAGCGAGTAGTTACTCCCATGTTAATATTTCTAGATTTAAGGTGTATATGACCAAACGAAGTGTATGTACACGAAGTATATAACCATACTAGACCATCTATGGTAGTATATATATCAAGTATGCATGCATACATAGAGTATGTGGTTATACTTTTTTATATACTACAGTCAATGGTATTTTCGTAATATATTAAAAAGTATGGGTTCCTTTAAAATTTTTTCACGTAAGAAGATTTGAAGTATCTTGGTATGAGTATATAAACATAGTCAAAGTGATAAACAAGTATAAACACATATGTAATATGTTGTTTTGAAGATGGGAGTAACTACTCCCGAGAACAAATTCACCATAGTTTCACACACATAAATAATGTCACACATATGCCTTGGTTTGTGTTTCAAAAAATAATCATCTTTCAAAGACTTAAAGTTCGAATCAGTAACCAAATGACAAAACCCTAACACCCCGTTTGGATGTAGATATTGGAGCCTAGAGTTTGGAATTGGAATCAGGTTTCCTCAATGTTGTTGCTTGGATGTACATTGAATTGAGATTTGGCATTGAAGACTCAATTCCTTGGTATTGACATATAACTAGAAGGGGCCTATGCCAATACAGAGCCTCACCCCTCCGTATTGAATGGAATCAGACCTGACACCATTTTCCCCGTGGGCAACCAGCGGTGAGCGACCGCCCTCTTCCTCTTCCCCAGGGCTGGCGGCCTCCTCTCTTCCTCTTTCCCATGGTCGGCAGCCTCCTCTCTTCCTCTTCCCCATGGCCGGCCCGAGCTCTTTCCTTTTCCCTATGCCCGGCCCGAGCTCTTTCTCTTCCCATGCTCACCGGTGCGAGATCCACTTCGTCTTCCCCGTGGCCAGCGACCTCCCCTCCCTCTTCCCTACGGCCAATGGTGCTAGTGTCCTTCCCCATGGCCAGCGACGCCCGCACCCTCTTCCCCGTCGGCGGCTACACAAGGACCCTCTTCCCTATGGCCAGCAGCTCCAGCGCCCTGCTCCCCGTCGTCAACGGTGCCAACGCCCTCTGCCCCACAGCGGCGGCCAGCGCCCGTCCTCGTGGCCAGCCCCTTCTTCCCTATCTCTGCCGGCTGCCGAGATCTGCCATGGCCAACCTTCTTCCCCATCACTGGTGGCCTCGCTCGCTCCCCCTGCGGTTCGCGAGCTGTGGGGGTCGGGCCATGCATGCCTGGAGATGTGACGAGCTCCCTCTGCCATGTGAGAGCATTTCAATTCTATGGTTGTGGATCCAAATATGTATTTGATTTGAGCTACTTGCTAGGATTCCACAAAACAATTTAGTGGCAATCCAAACAATAGTATTTGAATCGTGTCCATTTCAATACAATGGCTGCTTTGGTATTGAACCCAATTCAATTCTACTCCCTCAATATCTACATCCAAACGGACCCTAAGTTCAGTTATCAAGCACTTAACTGAATTTTGGTGTTTCAGTTTCATTCTAGCACTTTCTCTTGATCTATCCTCTATCTCTCAATCTAGTGAGAACCAAGCTTTGATTCAGTAACCAATATTGTATAGCATTCATAGCCGGACGCCCACGACACATCTCGAATTGCCATTGGAAATCAAGAGAAAAAGGGGAGGGAAAATGGAGATTTCAGTCGGTTCAAAGGGGAGGAACAGGAGCAAAGTAGGCAGCTGCGCGCCGATGTTTGCCCGATCTTACCGGTGCCACAACGATTCGCGGCAGCCATGCAGCAGTGTTTACTCACTCTTCTTGCTGACTGGACAAAGGTGGTGCTATTGGAGGAGCTGGGACGCCGGGCTGGGGGCCAAGGACGCTGGAGGAGCTGGCCTCCCCATTCTAGCTGCGGCAAACGATGCCTAGCCCTAGCGCCGCACGCGCCTCTAACCGGAGCCTCGCCGTCCCGTCTTTGTCGCGCCGGACCGCGCCGCCTCGGCCGTGCCCGCACGGACCACGAGCACGGCAGCAGCGCCTCCCGGGCCGGGCGGCGCCAACGGGAGGGAACAGAGCAGGTGGCGCCGCAGCACCTACCTGGGGGCGGCGGATCCGCCATTGGTGGCCGTGGATCTGCCGGGCGTGGGCGGCGGGGGGGCCCCTCCTTGCCGCCGAGGGCGGCAGCGCCGCCCTCCATCGAGCTCTCATTTTTTTCCTTTTTTTCCTTTTGCGTATCGAGTCGATGCTGAGACGAGGAGCACGACGGGTCACGGGTGTCACGCGGTGTCAAGGAAACTTTAAGGGCAAATGTGTCTTTTCGCGTGTGCTATAGTGAGTGACTTAACAGAATGGGCTCACGGATGTAACATAAGGCCAAATAAGTAACAAAGTTTTGTTTTGTGGCCAAATGCACAACTTGGAAAAAAAGGCCAAATAAGTAACCAAACTTTTTTTCAGGGCCAAATAAGCAATTCCCCGAGGATTTACAGGAAGCTGCAATAAAAATACATACATATGTTGTTTAGTTATAAAATGACACACAGCAAAATAAATCAGATCAAAAAAGCATAAGAAAGAACACGCTGAAGAAACCAAGAAACTAGAAAAAACTACGTTGAAAAAAGGACGGAAGAAAGAACACAAGAGGAAAAAGAAAATCAAATCACAAACAAAGAACAAAAGAAGAACATATGAAAAATTCAAATCAAATAGGAAACCAGAGGATGTATAGAAAATGGCATAATGCACGAAAAAACAAAAAAACATAAAAAAATCTTCTTGGTCTAATATTATTAGGGTAAATGTAAACCAGCCTCAAATACAAGACCAATTAATACTTATTAATCCATATGTCTTCCTTTGGCATTGTTGACTCATTCTTCAATCTTGATAAGTACTATGGAACAATTTTGCCTCCTCATTTTTGGAAGCAAGTCATCATTGATACCAGATTAGTAATTGACATTCTGGACGCAAATAGAGACACATGAACGGTACGGCCTTATGTGTTCCCAAAAATATAAATATATATTACTAACATCTTCAGGCAAAGGCAGCGTTGCTGAGCTGCTGTAGCCACACACCAACATAGCACTTGGCAGCTTCAAAAGAAGGTGTGCATACTACATAGATGTCGAGACAAAGCAGAAGACAGCTGATCTGGAATATATTGATCTAGTCTTACGCAATCTCAGTTCCACTTCCGAGTGTGGATCTTACCAGAAAAAGAAAAACTTCCAAGTGTGGACCAAGTCTGTTTATCCTCGTAATGTTCGCCATTCAAAAAACAAATTGAGTGCATCCCTTATTTAAAACACTCCATAGTGGAGTGGAACATAGTATCTCACTAATCTCTTGCCATGGCGTTTCTTTTGCACTTTTCTCTGCTCCTACTCGTCATATGCAGTCACGGTGGCATTGCCCAAGCAAATGATGCAGCAGCAGCTCATGAGGAAAGCAGATATGTGGTGGTGCCAAAAACATCATTTCAGTCATCAGGAGAATCGTGTTCGACATCGACAGGTATCATTTAGCCATGCTTCCCATGATGAACAAATAGCCCTCGGTGAATACTAACCCAAAACCTCTCCTTGTTGCAGGGTCTCCACAGTCTGCGCGCGCGTCCCTGCCACTGGTACATAGTTATGGGCCCTGCACGCCTGTGCAGACCAAGGACGAGACGTCTCTCACAGAACGGCTTCACCGAGATCGTGTGCACACCAAGTATATCACAAGGAGAATGTCCAGGAGCAGGAGACAGCATAACAGTGACGCTCTAACTGTGAGCGTCCCGACGAGGCTGAACCCATCCTATGACACACAGACACACCAGTACGTTGTCACCGTAGGCTTGGGCACGCCTGCAATCCCACAGGTCTTCCTACTGACCACCGAAAGTTACCTGACGAGGGTGTAGTGCAAGCCGTGCAACTCCAGCAACTGCTATGCCCGGAAGCTCCCTCCTTTTGATCCGAGCAGGTCTTCTACCTACACCACTATCCCTTGTGACTCACAGGAGTGCAGGGACCTGGCTGGTGGCGTCTATTTCAATGGCTGCACCAGCGGCAACGTCGAATGCGCATTCTCTGTACACTATGGCGACGGCACGAACATGACCGGGGTGTACAGCAGCGACACACTGAAACTTGGTCCGGGTGCTGTCGTTGAGAACTTCCACTTCGGCTGCGGTCAAGACCTGGGGGGCCATTTCAGCGAGTACGACGGTGTGCTTGGCCTAGGCCGCCGGCCGGAGTCGCTTGTGGGGCAGATGGCCACTGAGCACGGTGGCGCCTTCTCACTTTGCCTCCCGCCCACGGCGGACTCGACAGGGTTCCTGGCCTTTGGGGTGCCGGAGAACACATCCGACTTCGTCTTCACGCCGTTGCTCACCATGGATGAGCAGCCGTGGTACTACCAGGTGATGCTCACCGGCATCAGTGTCGCCGGGCAGCTGCTGGACATACCAGCCGCGGTATTCCACGAGGGAATGATCTTGGCGTCAGTCATGACCGTCTCAATGCTTCAGGACACGGCCTACGCGGCGCTGCGGACCGCGTTCCGGAGCGCCATGGCGCAGTACCCTCTCGACACCTGCTACAACCTCACGGGGTACGAGAATGTGACGGTGCCCAGCGTGTCGCTGACGTTCCGGGGAGGGGCTACCATCGACCTGGACACCTCGTCCCGGCTCCTGCTGAATGGTTGCCTCGCGTTCTCGACGACAGGAGACGAATACACTGGGGTCATCGGCAACATGAATCAACGAACCGTCGAGGTGCTCTACGACATGCCAGGGGCAAGGATTGGGTTCCGGACTGGTGCTTGTTGACTTCTCGCATGCCTCGTTTACAATGGGAGAAAAAGTAACCAAATGAGAATAAGAATGTTGTAGATCTATTTATGTTTTACTTTTAAAGCTACAATGATGCCAGTAATATGATAATGATTTATTAAATTTGTATCAAATAAATGCATGGCTTTGTATTACATTGTTGACTGGTAAATGCAGACAGCAACTATGCAAATATCTATGAATGGTCAGAATATTTGCTATGCTAGTTAACTCAACTAAAGTGTGTGTCATCGATAGAGTGGTGTCACCTTGTGTTGATCTCGACCATTGTCAGGATCCTCGCTTGTTAGAGCAAACCATGGGGTACTCGAGTGCCACGTGTGGCATACGTACACCCATAGTTGGGGAGCTGCTAGAGCTCATCGTAGTCAAAGCACACCATCCTTGACCCACGCCATTGGCTCCTCCGTCCTTAGGGCCAGCGTCCATATTGTCACGTTGAAGGCGAAGCTAGAGCGCTCGCACGTGGTCGTGCCTGGGCCGCCACAGCAGTAGCGGTGTGCCACGCTGATGAACCTTAACCTTAGCTTAGCTCACCAGGCTTGGCGAGGGCCCAAGGTACCGCTGAGATGGTTGATCCAACACATGAGTGCCGATGGGCACGGTCACTTCAATCTCCGTCTAGTCTAGTGCTGCAGCGTCCATATTGTCATATTATCCAATTCTTTGATTAATGAGACCATTGTTTGATCTAAATTTTAACGGACACAGTATGCTACTCGACTCCATGGGAGCAAGCAGACAAAAAAAAGATATCCGATGAAATTCGAACGAGACCAATACAGATACATATATTTTGTATTTTTTTTTTTGTGTGACTCACAGTGGAAAATGAAAAAAAAAAATAGAACAGGAAACATGAAAAAAAAGTAGTTTCCTTCTGTAACATGAAAAAAGAAGTTTCCTTCGGTGATTATTGCTTTACACTTATACGGCACTTCCCGAATAGTTGAGTATATTTCTTGCCCAAAGTATTTGATCTTCGGGCACAGGCACAGGCAGCGTTGCTGTGGTCACACACTAACATAGCACTTGGCAGCACCGAGAGAGTGCGTGCATACTGCATAGATGTGGAGACAAAGCAGAAGACAGCTGATCGTGAATATATTGAACTAATAATCCAACGCAAGCTCAGTTCCACTTTCAAGTGGCGCAAGATCAGTTTCGCTTCCAAGTGTGGACCAAGTCCGTTCATCATCCTTGTAATGTTCGCCATTCAAAAAGCCAAATCGAGTGCATCCCTTACTTAACACACTTCGTAGTGGAATGGAATACAGTATCTCACTCATCGCTTACCATGGCGTCTGCTTTGTTCCTCTTTCTGCTCCTACTCGTTATATGCAGTCGAGGTGGAGTTGCTCATGCAACTGAAGAAGCAGCAGGTCATAAGGAAAGCAGATATGTGGTGGTGCCAAAAACATCGTTATTTCAGTCATCAGAAGACTCGTGCTCGACACCGAGAGGTATCATCTCATCTACAAACCGTGATTCCCATGATGAAGATAGACAGAGCCGCATCCTCGACGAATACTGCTAGTCCATAACCTCTCGATGTTTGCAGGGTCTCCACAGTCCGCGCGCGCACTAGTACAAAAATCATTTTTGCTGGCACCTTGTTTTTTTTTTCACAGGCGGTTCACATATTCATGACGGCAGTACAAAAAATACGGTGGGCCCAGCTCGAGAACCGCTTGTGTAAAAGAGTTTACACAGGCGGCTCTCTTAAAAATACCGCCTGTGTAAATAGGTGTATTTACACAGGCGGTTGACAATACCAACCGCCTGTGTAAACACCATTTGCACAGGCGGCTGACATTGTGAACCGCCTGTGTAAACATACCTATTTACACAGGCGGTAATTTTAAGACAGCCACCTGTGATAATGAATTTACACAGGCGGCCCTCGTTGACAACCGCCTGTGTTAATCCTGCTATAAATGCCCTTCGTCCACCTCCAGACAAGAACAGTTACTCCCGTGCTGTGCACAGTGGCGGACCAAACAAGAACACATTCCAAGGGGGAGCTTTTGATCTTCATTTCTTTGGTAAGAAACTTCCAAAAGGTTAGTTAGTGCCCTTGAAGCTATTTTTTTAGTGATTCTTTGGTTCAATTCTTGTATTAGAGGTGCTCTAAATCTAGGGTTCATCATACATTGTTGCTTAGGGTTAGGGTTCATAGGGCAAGAGAGAGAATTTTAGCTAATTTTTTTTTTTTTAAATTCATAGTAAATTGTATAAAATTCAGAAAATAGAAAATAAATACTTTTTAGAATTCTTGTGAGTAGATCTATGCAATAGAGTAATGATGAGCACTTTTTGAAGTATATTTTTTTATTGAGTTTTAGTTTATATTTTTTTAAGATGATTAACACTTTATAAATCTGTGTACTAAATTGTTGGAAAATCATAAGATAGGAAATGAGTACTTTTTAAAATCGTTATACTTATTCCCCTGTACTTATAAACTGTGAATTAATTTAGTAAATAATTAATTGCACTATTAATTAGGGTTAGTGATTCCCTGTACTTAGGGTTTGTTAATTAAATTACTTATTAGTAATTAATGGTTTGTTAATTAGTGTAAGGTATTCATTTGTACTTAGGGTTTGTGAATTAATTTAGTAGTTAATGGTTTGTTAATTAGGGTTAGTTATTATTGCCTATACTTAGGGTTTGTAAATTAATTTAGTAGTTAATGGTTTGTTAATTAGGGTTAGTTATTATTGCCTCTACTTAGGGTTTGTAAATTAATTTAGTTAGTAATTAAAGGTTTACTAATTAGGGTTAGTTAGTATTTCATGTACTTAAGGTTTGTTAAAAAAATTTAGTTAGTAATGAATGGTTTGTTATTTAGGGTTAGTTATTATTTCATGTACCTTAGGTTTTTGAATTATTTTTGTTAGTAATTAATGGTTTATAATTTAGGGTTAGATATTTCATGTATTTAGGGTTTGTGAATTAATTTATTTAGTAATTAATGGTTTATTAATTAGGGTTACTTAGTATTTCATGTTCTTAGGGCTTGTTAATTAGGGTTAGTTATTATTGCCTATATTTAGGGTTTGTTAATCAAGATGTCATCTCCGTTTAATTGTTTCTTATAATTATAAAAATGTGTTTAAACAATTATTTAAATTCTATATTTTGTAAATTCTGTAAGGGGTAGATTTTCATATCTGTTTAATTGACGGAGGTTAGTATCTTAGTTATGAGGGGTTATATTCGTTTTATTTTTTAGAGTGATATATAATTTTCTTAACTAATTACAGATAAATATGGAGAGGTCATTATGGATGTACAACATATCAAGATTAGACCCATCATATGTAGTGGAGGTCCAAAAATTTATTGATGCCGCGAAGATACATGCTCAGAGAACAAAGGCGAAGCACATATGTTGTCCATGCCAGATCGTAAAAATATTGTGGTATTTGACAATGTGGAAGCAATCACTTCTCATCCGGTTTGCGAGGGATTTATGGAGGACTACTTGATTTGGACGAAACATGGTGAGAGTAGTTCTACACCTTATATGCGGACAACTGATAACACTGCAAGTAACATCAATGTGGAGGGTCCAATGCCATATCTCAATGAATATGATGCTATGCCAGATATCAATGAAACCCATCATGCTATGCCAGATGTCAATCAAACTCATAATGCTACGTCCGATGTCAATGAAACTCAGCATGCTAACACTGATGCCGTTGAAGATGGAGATTTCTTAGAGGCAATAATGAACCGTTGTGCGGATCCATCAATATTCTTCATGAAGGGAATGGAAGCCTTAAAGAAGGCAGCAGAGGAGCCTTTGTACGACGAGTCGAAAGGTTGTACCAAACAGTGGTCGACACTACGGGCTGTTCTTCAGTTTTTGACGATTAAGGCTAGACATGGTTGGTCCGATGCTAGCTTCAATGATTTATTGCGTGTACTTGGAGACCTTCTTCCTAAGGAGAACAAAGTGCCTGCTAACACGTACTATGCAAAGAAGCTAGTCAGTCCACTTACGATAGGTGTTGAGAAGATCCACGCATGTAGAAATCATTGTATTCTATATCGGGGTGATCAGTATAAAGACTTAGACAGCTGTCCAAACTGTGGTGCTAGTAGGTACAAGACGAATAAAGATTATCGAGAGGAAGAGAATGCAGCCTCTGTTTCTTCAGGGAGAAAGCGAAAGAAGAAACAAACAAAGACTCAACAAGACAAACGTTCAAAACCCACTAGCAATATCGAAGTGGACTATTATGCGTTGAGAAGAATTCCTGCTTTGGTGATATGGTATCTTCCCGTGGTTGATCGTTTGAGGTGTTTGTTTGCAAACCCTGATGATGCGGAACTTATGACCTGGCATGCTTCTGATGAAGGGAAAGATGATGGAAAGTTACGACATCCAGCCGATGCAAAGCAATGGCAAGAATTCGATAAGAAATATCTGGACTTTGCCGAGGATCCACGAAATGTAAGGTTTGCTCGAAAGTAATGATGGAATGAATCCATTTGCCGAGAGAAGCGAAGACGCACAAAGACACGGCCAGTGATCTTAACAATATACAACCTTCCTTCATGGTTGTGTCAAAAGAGAAAATATCTTTTGCTAACCATTCTTATTTCCGGACCTACACAACCTGGAGTTGATATGGATGTATTTCTAGAGCCCTTAATGCAAGACATGCAAACACTATAGGAAGTGGGTGTGGACATGATCGATGCGTTCCGCAAAGAGATAATCACACTGAGAGCAATTATTATTGTCACAATTAATGATTACCCTGCTCTCTTCTCATTATCAGGCCAGTTCAAGGGAAATGTTGGTTGTATAGAGTGCATAGATGGAACATGGTACGTGTCTCTTCCTCCATCTAACAAGATAGTGTACATGAGGCATAGGAGGTGGCTACCGGCAGGCCATAAGTACCGCTTACAAAAGATGAATAAGTACTTTGACAATATGAACGAATCAAAATCTACTGCTCCATCAGGTTATAGTAAAGGGCACAGAGTGTACAAGATAGTTGAGAATGTCAAGTTTATTTTTGGAAAGAAGACCAAAGATGGGAAACCAAGAAAGGTTGTGAAGGGAAATGAAGGGGACACATTCAAGAAGAAGTCTATTTTCTTTAAGTACTTATCGTACTAGAAAGACTTGGACGTACGACATGCGATCGATGGTATGCATGTTCGTAAGAATGTGTTTGACAAATAAGTAATTGGAACTTTGCTAGACATAAAGAGCAAGACAAAGAAAGGTCTCAATTCACGTTTGGACATGCAACATTTAAAGATCGTAACAGAACTTCACCCCTGTACTTCTAGAGAATGGGAAGTACCATCTACCCGCAAGAAGCTATAACCCGAACAGAGAGAGAAACATGCAATGCAATGTGTGGTTGAAGAATTTAAAAGTTCCATCTGGTTTCTGCTCCAACATAAGGAGTCTTGTGTCGATGAAAGACCTTACACTCACCAACTACAACTCACATGATTGTCATGTCATGCTGACCACTTTTCTTCCTATTGCCATCAGGGCTATAAATCCAGTGTTCTTAAAGATGGCAATCACACGGTTGTGCTATTTCTTCAATAAGATATCTGAGAAGGTAATTGTCCGTGATGAATTAGAGTTCCTACAGAAATTTGCTGCAGAGACATTGAGCCAGTTGGAGATGTGCTTTCCCCCATCGTTCTTTGATATCATGGTACACCTTGTTGTTCATTTGGTGCTTCAAATTGAGGCATTGGGTCCCATGTATTTCCATGAAATGTGGACGTATGAGCGTTTCATGTCAATATTGAATGGCTATATGTCAAATCATGCTCATCCGGAGGGTTCCATGATAGAGGCATACACTACAGAAGAGACCATTGAGTCTGGAGGACCATTATGTAATAATCTCTTAAAAGACCAGGTATCAATTGGTTTTCCTCCGTTGCGACATAAGGGAAGGCTTGATGGACGCGGGAGGATGGGACGGAAATCATTCATCCCGCCAGATTACAACATAGTCCTAGAGGTACATGATAGCATACTATAACAACTCATAATAATGGACCCATTCACCAAGCAGCACATGAAAGAGCTTCGTGAGGAGAATCCAGGATGCACAAATGATTGGGTACACAAGGAACACAAGCGTCGGTTCGCCGCATGGCTAAAGAATTTGGACATGACAGAGGAATCAGAAACCATCAAGATTTTAGCATCTGGACCATCAAGCCAGGTCACATCATGGCAGAGCTATGATATTAGTGGCTTCTCATTTTCCACCAGCTTTAGGGACACCAAGAGCATGGCACGTAATAGTGGCGTTCGATGTGAGGTCAGAGATGATGCAACCGGTGAAATAACTACATACTTTGGGTTCATTGATGACATATAGGAGATTGAATATGGTCCACGCCTGCAGATTCCAGTGTTCCGATGTCGATGGGTTCAGGATAAACATGTCACTGTGGATAACTATGGCCAGAGAGTTCTTGACCTAAATAAAGTAGGTTACAAAGATGATCCATGGATTCTTGCTAACCGTGCTGCACAGGTCTTCTATGTGGAACAAATCCTCTCTAAGGATGAAAAGAAAAGTACCCAAAAGCCAAAGCACGTAGCTATCCCCGGAAAGCAACAAATTATAGGAGTTGATGGTGTAATGGATTTAGAGGATGTTAACCAGTTCAAATGAGATGTCTCTTTTACAAACTTTCAAGAGAACATAAAAAATGTTGAGAAAAGTATCCCGCAAACCTCTTTACTGCGGTGCGCCACGATGGACAAGGAAGGACTGTAGCACGCTAGATTCTATATCATGTAACTCATGTATCACTTATCATTTGTACCTAATGCTACTCTTTCTTATTAAGCAAGATGTTTACATTTCCCCTTGTTATATACCTTTGGACGATGATATTATTTACTAACTTAATTAATTCACAAACCCTAAGTACATGAAATAATCACTAACCCTAATTAACAAACCTTTAATTACTAACTTAATTAATTAACAAACCCTATGTATAGGAAATAATCACTAACCCTAAATAACAAACCTTTAATAACTAACTAAATTATTTCACTAACCCAAGGTATAGGAAATAATCACTAACCCTAATTAATACACCATTAATTACTAACTAAATTAATCCACAAACCCTAATTACATGAAATAATAAATAATCCAAATTATTAAACCATTAATTACTAACTAAATTAATCCACTAACCCTAATTAAGAACATGAAATACTAACCCTAATTAATAAATCATTAATTATTAACTAAACTAATTCACAAAGCATAAGTATAGTCAATAATAACTAACCCTAATTAACATACCATTAATTACTAACTAAACTAATTCACAAACCCTAAGTACAGGGAATAAATAACCTAAATTCTAGTGGAAAATGAAAAAATACATTAGTACAAAGCGGAGGTCAATGTCGCCTAAGTCCATAAACCCTAAGTTAATTCCCCTTGTTGTATACCTTTGAACGATGATATTATTTCCCCTTGTTGTATACCTTTGAACAATGATATTATTTACTAACTTAATTAATTCATAAACCCTAAGTCTATAAAATAATAACTAACCCTAAATAACGAACCTTTAATTAATAACTAAATTAATTCACAAACCCTAGGTACATGAAATATTAACTAACCCTAAATAACAAACCTTTAATTACTAACTTAATTAATTCACAAACCCTAGGTACATGAAATATTAACTAACCCTAAATAACAAACCTTTAATTACTAACTTAATTAATTCACAAACCTTAAGAATAGGGAATAAATAACCTGAATTCTATGGGAAATTAAAAAAATTAGTACAGGCGGCTCTCATTGACCGCAGCCTGTACAAACACATTAGTACAGGCGGCTGTCTTAGAGGGCCGCCTGTACTAATATGTTAGTACAGGCGGCGGTCAATGTCGCCCGCCTGTGAAAACCTTTATACAGGCGGGGGTCAATGTCGCCCGCCTGTACTAATGCTCTCCAATATATATTCCTCTGCCCGCGCGAAATTTTCTAAGTCCCGGGGCGCGCTGCTTGACGACTCGACGCCGTCAGGCTGCCGAAATCCGCCGCCGCGCCACCACGCTCACCGGACCGCCGCCGCCGCGACCGCCCACGCTCGGAGGATCCGCCCCGCCTCCACGCCGCCGCCGCGAGACGCCATCCGCCGCGACCGCCACCGCGAGGCGCCGCCGCCCAGCCACGCCGCCGCCACCGCCTCCTCGGCCTCCCGCCGCCGCATCATCACCGCACAGCCGGGAGGTAGGCCCCCCGCACGCCGCCGCCGAGCCCGCCGCCCCTCCCGCCCGGCCGGCCACAGGCAGTAAAGCCTTTGCTTGGGCCTTGTGGGCTGCCCTGCCGGGCTGCCTTTTTTTTTTTTTTTTTTTTTTGTTAATTAATTGTTGGGCCTGTTAAGGCCTTGCCGGGCCACATGTTTCTTTCTTTCTTTTTTTTTAATTAATTTAGTTAGGGTTTGTTAATTAGTAATTAGTTAATTTAGTTAGTTTAGTTAGTTAATTTAGTTAGTTAATTTATTTAGTTTAGTTAGTTAATTTAGTTAGTTAGTTTAGTTAGATAATTAGTAATTAGTTAATTTAGTTAGTTTAGTTAGTTAATTTAGTTAGTTAATTTAATTAGGGTTTGTTAATAATAGTTAGTAATATTTTTTGTTAGGGTTTGTTAATAATAGTTACTAATATTTTTATTAGGGTTTGTTAATAATAGTTAGTAGGGTTTTTTATTAGGGTTTGTTAATAATAGTTAGTAGGGTTTTTTGTTAGGGTTTGTTAATAATAGTTAGTACATTTTTTGTTAGGGTTTGTTAATAATAGTTAGTAGGGTTTTTTGTTAGGGTTTGTTAATAATAGTTAGTAGGGTTTTTTGTTATGGTTTGTTAATAATAGGTTTGCTAAGTAGGCTATGTAATTAGAGTATATACTTATATTCTATGGTTATACTTGTATTTCATGCAGATGAGTACTCCATCAAATGCTGAGCAGGCCGATGCCCAGATAGATACACCGGGATCTGACTCCTCTGGATCCGAACCTTATAGGAGCCCGAGCGTATCACCACGTGAATCCCTAGAGCTAAGAAGGCCCGTCTTGAGTTGGAACATGACCCTAATTACGAGCCCGAAGGTGATCCGTGATGATGATGAGGTATATATGGAAGTAGAGTGTCTATACGAGATAATAATGCATGTGTATGTATGTACCTAACAATTGAATTGACAGAGGTGTTCTCTCAAGTTGTTGCCGAAATGGAGGCGTAAGAACAAGATGTTCGGGAAGGACACGGCGCCTCAAACGACCGGGACATCCTTCGAGCCAAGAAGTAAAAAGAAAAAGAGTGATCGGGCACGAGGAGATAGAGGAAGGAATAGATTTCCAGAAGAAGTTTATAGGATTACAGAGGTTAGTCCGAGCGGAGAGCCCTTAGCACCTCTAGAGGCGCTACCCAAATTTAGGGCCGCAATTGGATTTTTAGTAAAGGAAGAATTTGATATCACCTGGAGTGATTGGAGTATGGTGCCTGAAGGAAAGAGGACCCGTTGCTGGACTCGATTGTGCACTAAGTTTATTTTCCCGGAGGGTGCAGAAGTATTGGTCAAGGGTCATGTCATGAAGCAGTTAGCAATATTATTCCGGGGCTATAGGCACGATATGAATAAAAAGTGGGCTGCGTAAGGGGGCGGGACTCGACGAAGCGGTACCCTATCCTATCACAGCGAACAAGGCACGTTTTGGCCCCGAAAGACTTCGACGATTCCAAGGCTAAGAGCGAGCCGCCTCCTCGAACTTGAGAAGAAGAACAAGTACCACCACCACCTCGGCACTGGTGGTTACAAGACCAAGATTCCTAAATGGAGGGCAGAAGACGAAGCAAAGAGGAGAGAGGTCCAGTTGGCATTGACCGATATAGTGCCTGAAAGAAGTACGAATTGGCTTCACGCTCGGAAGGCAAACACTGAGAGCGATGAGATCTCTGTCCCCGATGAGATCAAGCCGCTTGCTCGAAAGTTTTGGAAGCAACAAATCTGGAAAAGACAGTGCCTTCAAGTCACGAAGGAGAGGGACAGCCTTACCCATGCTCTAGGTAACCATTTTTTTCCCATTTTATTCGAGTAAAATAGAAATCGACACTGACATGAAATATCATGTTGTAGGTAACCCCGAGCATCCAGGCCGTGTACGGGGCGTCTCATACAGAACTAGCTGGAAAGAAGGATTTGGTGAAGAGCGGAAAGGCATGTATAAGAAAAGAGAACGACATAAGGAGCATATGAAGGATTTTTTTGAGCAGCAGGCCGCCAAAAAGTTTAGGGATTTGATGGAAGACTTCGTTAAAAATCCTGATCCTGAAGTGATGAAGCGGTTGGCGGGAGCAATGTCTGCTCAACAGATGTCATCACAAGCTCCTTCGTATATGCAGATTGTCCCAGCTCAACCCTTGGGTAGCCAGGAGATGGCCACACAATCTATGCCCGTTCCAAGCAGTATAGCGTCAACAACAAATCAGGACCATTATCCAGTTGACGATATTGATAAACCTTGGCCTTGCTCCTTGGTAATTGGATATGGCCTTAGGAATCAGCATACAAAGCAAGTGGCCACAGGCAATGCTATCCCTGGACGTAGTTTCCATGGTGTCGAGATGCAAGATGGATACTGCAGGGTGGAAGTGTTGACGGTCGAGAGTGGATATGAAGACGACTTCATCGACATCACGACCTCTGAGGGTATAGAGAAGCTTGGACAAGCAATCAACAACTTTATACAATGGCCAAGATGGTACGTAAGGTTGATTGATCCACCAACGGCACCCTCTCCACCAGTGCATCAACCATCCCAAGAGGCCGAAACAATTCAATAGCCAGCATCGCCAATGCATGCTCTAGCATCCCCGTACATTTATGAGCCACCGCCACACTCCCCAATACATGATCTAACATTCTCGCTAGATGAGCTCGAGGGGCCAGCCAAAAACATGCCTGAGCAGCAGACTCCGCCATCCAAGGAGGACACAACACGGGAGAAGGAGGATGAGCAAACTCCCCCGCCACCACCAAAGCAGAAGGAAGATGAGCAAACTCCCCCGCCACCACCAAAGCAGAAGGAAGCTGAGCAAACTCCCCCACAAGCACCGGCCTCCAAGAAGGCAAAGAAATTTCCAATTCCAAAATTGGTTTCTCCCTATGAGCCAAAAAAGGGGAAAGCAGCAGGTACAACTCTATTTCTAAAAGGACTTGGAAAGCAGCGGACGGCACGAGTCGTTGAGCTCGAACCGTCACAGAATAAGGAAGCCACCGGCCAAGCAACAGAAGCCATGCCACCAACAACGGAAGCCCCAAGTGGTGATGTACATGTCAAACAGCCATCAAGTACACCATTGACCCTAAAGGATATAAGAAAGCCAACGATTGATGATTATGTCAATGTCCCCAGTAACTATATGCCCAGAAGGCCTATGCTGCAATGGACGGTGCTTGAAAAGGGTCCATGGACGATAAAAAGGTTTCATGACTGGTACATGAGAGCAGTGAATGCTGGCCTGCATGCAATCAGTGTTGATATACCAGCAGACGTGTTTGCTACTGGCACGGAAAAAAGCAGGGCATTTGTTACCTTCGAGGACATGCACTTGTTGTTGAACTATAGGCGGCTTGACGTCCAACTCATAACAATCTGGTGCCTGTAAGTATCACTCATACACACACATTTGTTATTATTAAATATGTACTATGAAACTCTAATATGCGGATGTTGTCTGTAGTTTGCAAGATCACGAGCAGAGAGGTCATTAACTACCGGGAGCGATGGTCGGTTATCTGAGCCCTATCGTTTACAACAAAATATGCACAAATTTGTACTGACAAATGAAGATAGAGCCAAGATAGAGAAGGACAAAACACCGTAAGCAAATGCGAGAAGCTATAAAAGAGTTGCAAAGAAAATACGAGGATGATTATGTCCTCTATCTCGGTAGAGCAATGCTGAGATATAAATACAGGGATTTCATATTGGCACCTTATAACTTTAGGTAAGCGTGACTTCGTATATGTAGTTCAAATTATCGTGTAAACCCTAAGTACATGTGTCGCTCACTCATTTATTCATGCAGTGACCATTGGATTGTTTTTTATATTTATCCCTTCCAAGGGAGGGTGCTTGTCCTAGACTCCTTACATTTTCCTCCCGAGTCGTATCAACTATTCTTGGTTCAATTAGAAAGGTGAGCCAACATGCAACCACATGCGTATTTATATGAATTAGAGTTTCAAAATAACTTTAGTGTTTTATATTCGATATCTACAGGGCATGGCGGTTTTATAAGAAACAAAAAGGACCGGTAGACGCCGCACGCTCAGATCCTAGGGTGCCATTGACGATACAACACCATTATCCGGTAAGTTGTCCGAACACATATCATCATATAAATAATATACAAGGCATGATAATTTTAGAATAATTACATTTGCTCATTATATAGTGCCACAAACAACCTCCTGGATCGGGCCTATTGTGGATACTATGTCTGTGAGTTTATAAGGCAGCGGGGACGATACATCAGGGACAAAAATATGGTAAATAATATCTATGTATGAAGTTTTATCATTAAAGTTGCAAATGTATATATTGGATATGTGTCAATGATGCTTTTAAACTTTATTTCCAGCCGAGAAAGAAAGGAAAGGACGTGCCCTTTACACCAACGACTATGGAAAATATAGTATCAGACTTGTGCGGTTTTATTATGAGAGAAATAATTCCAAGTGACGGAATATATTTTGATGAGGAGGGCGATTTAGCAAGTGAGAAATTTAGAGCGCTGACAAACCTAGCAGGTCTAAATTTGAAACGAAATGACATGTAAACACTAAATGGTTGTGCGGATAACATTGACGTGTATATATGTAATTTTATGGTTGATGTTTGATTTCATGTGTACATATCTATAATATTTATATGTGTTGTATGTATGATGCAATTTTATGGTTCATGTTTACATATCTTAAATATATATAT
The DNA here is from genome assembly GCA_015844335.1 of Chrysopogon serrulatus. Classification (NCBI taxonomy): domain Eukaryota; kingdom Viridiplantae; phylum Streptophyta; class Magnoliopsida; order Poales; family Poaceae; genus Chrysopogon; species Chrysopogon serrulatus. The sequence goes on along the minus strand of JADLZL010006157.1, from coordinate 39,564 downwards.
ATGTGACAGACATAGCACTATAGTGTGGAGGAAAAAATTAAAATTTGAAATAAATATAAAAAATTATTTACACAAAGGGCGGCACAAATGTGAGCCGCCTGTGAAAATTAGTTTTCACAGGCGGCTCACCTAGTCAACCGCCTTGTGTAAATATACATTTACACAGGCGGCTGACAAAGTGAGCCGCCTGTGAAAACCTAATTTTCACAGGCGGCTCACTCTCCACCGCCTGTACTGTGGACCGATTAGTACTGACCCCTGGTACAGGCAGTGGGCTTGGCCGCCTGTGTAAATACTTCTACCACCGCCTGTGCAAATGTTTTCTGTACCAGTGGCGTGTCCGTGCCGCTGGCACATCGGGACGGGCCCTGCGCACCCGTGCAGACCAAGCAGAAGACTTCTCTGGCGCAACAGCTTCACCGAGATCGTGCGCGCACCAAGTACATTACAAGGAGAATGTCCACGAGCAGGAGACAGCAGAGCAATGACGCTGTAACTGTGAGCCCCCCCGACACGGCTGGGCTCATCCTACGACTCACAGCAGTTCTTTGTCACTGTGGGCTTGGGCACGCCCGCCGTCCCGCAGGCCCTGCTGCTGACCACCGAAAGCGAGAGCTGACGTGGGTGCAATGCAAGCCGTGCAACGCCAGCAACTGCTACTCCCAGAGGCTCCCCATGTTTGATCCGAGCAGGTCTTCTACCTACACCACTATCCCTTGCGACTCACAGGAGTGCAGGGACCTGGATGCTGGTGGCATCGATGGCAATGGCTGCACCAGCAACTCGGAATGCGGGTTCTATATCTCCTATGGCAGCGGCGCCAACACGACCGGGGTGTACAGCAACGACGCACTGACACTGGGTTCAGGAGCCGTCATCGAGAACTTCCATTTCGGCTGCGGCCATGACCAGGAGGGCTCTTTCGGCAAGCACGACGGCTTCCTCGGCATGGGCCACCTGCCGGAGTCCCTTGCGTGGCAGACGTCCCCGGAGCACCGTGGTGCCTTCTCGCTCTGCCTACCGCCGACGGGGGGCTCCACGGGGTTCCTGGCCTTCGGGGCGCCGGAGAACACATCCGACTTCATCTTCACGGCGCCATTGCTTACCATTGACGAGCAGCCATGGTCCTACCAGCTCATGCTCACCGGCATCAGCGTCGCCGGGCAGCAGCTGAACATACCAGCCGCGGTGTTCAGGGAGGGAATGATCTTGGCTTCGGCCACGACCATTACGGCGCTTCAGGACACTGCCTACGCGGCTCTACGGACCGCGTTCCGGAGTGCCATGGCGCAGTACCCTCCCGCGCTACCGACGGCCCAGCTCGACACTTGCTACAACCTCACGGGGTACGACAACGTCACGGTGCCCACCGTGTCGCTGACGTTCCTGGGCGGGGCCACCGTCGACCTGGATGCCTCGTCTGGTCTCCTGCTGGATGGTTGCCTCGCGTTCTGGACGTACGACGGATGGAGACGAATACACTGGGGTTATCGGCAACCTGAATCAACGAACTATCGAGGTGCTCTACGACATGCCAGGATCACGGCTTGGCTTCCGCGCCGGTGCTTGTTGACTTGAGCATCGCAATTCGCAAGTCACATTTTTTTTCTTTTTATTTACTTGGGGCTTATGGTCTCACTTAAAAAAATAGCTTTCGTTTGCTTTGGAGAGGTAAACGAACTAAAACTGCCAGGAAAGCATCCAAATCCAAATCATCTAAGTGCCGAATGCTTCTGGTATGTGCTCTCTAGAACAGGATCTTCGAATATAGGTACTGGCTACAGATTCTCTTTGTTTTTTTTGAGAAAGGCTACAGATTCTCTTGAGGTCCTGAGGCCAAACTTGGGCTTCTGGATTTGGGTTGGGCTAGAGATCCCAACCAAGAGCCTGGAGGCTATCAATATTTGGCCCATCTGGCATATCATCATTAGCAGGAGGGTGGGGTGGGCCTCTGCCTGCCTAATGCTAAAAAAATTAAGTGGTTAGGATGGATATCATCAGGGTGATTTGGTGGCTGATCCTCATCTTGTGGCATCGCCCCTAACATTGTAGCCTGCATAACTTCACACTGAACTAACCAACTATCAATCTCTAGGAATGTATCTTTTGAAAGCATAAAGAACCATAGAATAGCATCCAGAGCAAAAATTGTGGCTTTAAAACAACGACTGGAGACATATGCACTAGCGCATGACAGGCCTGTAGTCCTGGTTGGAAAACTCCCTTTAATCCTGGGTTGCCCAACCAGGACTACGAATCCGAGACTAAAGGCCTTCCTTTAGCCCCGGACGCCTAACCGTGACTAAAAGATAGCATTTAGTCCCGGTTTGTACCTAACAACCACGACTACACGTGCCCTAGGGCATCGTCCGTAGCGCTGCCACGTCACACACTTATAGTCCTAGTTGTAGGTTCAAACCCAGACTAAAGGGTGTATTTTTTCATTTGTTTTTTTCAGTTGATGGTTTATTTTGAATTCAATTTATTTTGGTTTTCATTAGTTTTTCGTATATGTATTCTACACTGCTAATATGCGTACATTCGATCGAGCATTAATACATATAACTCACTGAACTTTATAAAACTAATAAATATATACAATGACAATTACAAAGAGTACATAACATGCATGGATGGATTATATACAAATAAATAGTACTTGATATGATCTTGTCTTTGGGATCTGCATATGGATTCTATTCGCTAGGTATTAATTCTTTAGAGTCATATTATTAGTATGCGCTTTTGGGATCTATGACTTGGTCCATAATGAATTCTGAGAGTGTCTCTTGAATTGCTTTGAGTTGTTGATCTCACAGGACCTGGCGCTTCTTCCAATCCGCCTTTAAAAGGATTAATATTAATATATATTTATATATGTATGTGTGGAGACAAATAAATTATGTATACTTGACATACTTTGATCATCTCTTCTAGGGTTCTCCTTGCGTACTCCATCATGAACTCGCAGACGTAGTATCCACATAGGTTTGTTCCCCAGTACGATTCATCATCAATTAATGAAGCATGCATGGTAATAATGAATTGAACTAAATAAAGATACCATCATATAGCTAGTACTTACTGGGTATTGGACCACTTTCAGAGGAACTCCATAGTTACTAATAGAGTGATTATTTGAGAATTTTTTCCAACAACTAGCCAACCAAAAAATAAATGGAGTTAAAACATTAAAGTTGCATAAGAGACTATAGTGTGGGCGAGATGAAATTACATTTGTATTATATCGAGAATTTCTTGGTACTCTCCTCGGCTCTTTGTTGCTGAGTCTGATTTCTGTAGTGCTCCTGGTCATATCAATGACCAGCAATATCCAGTGGAAGCAATATTTATACGCAGACATAACTCATTAAGTATAGTGAACGTAGAGTAAGCAAAATAAACTGGGCTCAAGACATTGACTCACTTGAAGGTGTAAGGAAACAAAGATCAACGACCTGTTTCTGTTCCATTCTAAGTTCTCCAACATAAGTATCTCCTTCTGAGGTCGCCATATGGTAATGATATTCTTCACAGACAATCGACTTGTGAATTTCTGAAACAACTTTATCAACCAAAGAGATCCAAAAGATCTAGATTCATAACAATAATCATCATCAACCAAATATGAGTCTTCACTGTGGACATACAATTCCACACTCAGTTATGTGGAATGAAAGATATGGTATCATTACGAAACCGATGAGGACTATCGTTAGTTACAATGTCCCTATGGTGGATATAGCTAAAATACATATAAGCCTGACCAAAATGACGAGGTTTGAATCTTCTAGTAAGGTATCCATTTTGCACATTCGGAACGTCCACTAGAACACTATGGATGGCCAACATCTATCTCATGCTGAGGAAGATGGTGTAGTAGAGCAATGGCAACATCATTGTTTTGCTCTTGAACATGACTTGTTACAACATGCTTCATAAGTGACCACCCAGGGATCATCAAACACGCCGATGCCTTGTGCCATGAATGGAGTAGGGTCCACAAAACGGTACACCATTGGTACTACTGCAGTTTTCTATTTCGAGGTGGTCGATTTTGATTTTCTAGGGTGGAAACGGGCTCATCGGTGGGCTTGGGAATGGGCTCACCTGCGGGTTCAATTACTTTTTTTGTTTTTTAATCAATTAACCGAGGCGGGCAAGAAACCTCCTCGGTTAAGGCCACATTAACCGTGACCTTGATTTCAAGGCGGACGGGTTTGCCCACCTTGGAAAATAGTTTCCAACCGCCTCGGTTAGGTTTGTTGTAGTAGTGTCACCGCCTTGTGCACCGCACAACGCCACAAAGGGACATGTGAGGAAGGGGAGCCAAGAGCCACGCCAGCGGTGCCGCATGCCGCCTCGCGCCGGATATGCGCTGACCCAGGCCAGAGAAGGCTATGCCATTGCCATGGACTCGAGCGCCACATGAGGAAGGGAGGCCATCCGCCACCGCACCCATGACACCGTGGCTCACCACACCTCTAACCTTGCGAGGCGGTGAGCAACTGCACTCGTTGAGGCCACACACCCACTCGAGTCATCGGCGCCGTTCTTAACCACGCTGGGAAGTGCCTCATGCTGAGCCCCGTCGGAGGAGGAGCTGGACCTGGAAGCCACCGATGCCAACCAACGCCACCATGGGTTTTTAGAGAAAGAGAGAGAGTGCACAAGAGAGAGGGTGACAACCACACAAACATTAAGTGTCATATTTATAATTAAGGTGCGCTACCAGGATGAACTCGGCCAAGCCTTTGTTTGGCTGCAACCTCGGCCAACTAATAGAGGCGGACCTTAAGAGAGGTCCGGCGGCCGATCTCTTAGGAGGCCCGACTCTATAAATCTATTTTAATTAGGATGTGTTTTTTTCCATTGTCTCGGTAAATTGATTTTGTGAGACAGTTAATTGTGAGTACTTTGGTAAATAAAAATTGCCCGCCTTTGAAATTCTCGGCATTTTACGTGGTGTTTGGATTCTGTGACCACCCCGATCATTTTTTAGAATCACCACCCCGATCAATTAATAAATGGGCACCGTCTCGCAAAATCATATATGTAGTAGTGTGGAACCTAAGGATTTGGGAAAGAAGGTATGTAGCATTTGTTGTTTTCTTGCTCCAAGCAAAATGAAGCACCGAGGAAGGCATAGACTAAGGACAACAACTAACGCAAAGTCACCGAAGGAAGATAAATGAGGCACCCCGAGTTGCTCCACAGCTGAAGTCGGCGAGGGAGAGACATTGCACCAAGGGACCAGAGGAGGAGGCCGAGAAGAGCCAAAAGAATGTGAGTAGAATATTCATAAATTTAAGCAAATTGCCTTAGTTCAGAGGCGTTGTGAGGCCCACATGACGGGTCAAGCCAATAGTGATAGGGGTCTTTACTGTCGGATGAATAAGATTTGTAATCATTGTTCCGATCATTGTTATACAACCTTGTAGCTTTAGCATACCCATCACTTGGTAAGGACGCTGGCGGTTTTACAGTAGTGCTTCAACAGCTGGAGAGCGTTCGCGTTACTCAGATTTGTTGTTTAGAATTGAAAATCTAATTTGTGTGCAGCTTAAGGGTTGAAAAATGTACATTAATTGCCACAATATGTAATATTGTGTACTTCAGTATATCTACCACCATGGATTGATTTTAAAACAAAAATTAATACATCAAAATGATTAACAGATACATGCCTACTGTCGCGGGCAGTTTACATTTTTTTTTTAAAAAAAATCATACATTCTAGTAGCCGATAATTCTTTAGTTGACGATGTAACATTTCTTCCTGATCTCTCCCGCGGCACCGGTGAGCACGCCGATGCTGCCCATCTTGATCATGGACTCGCTGAAGTCCTTGAAGAACACGTCGTCAAACTTGCCTGTGGCAATGCGCTCGACGTACTCCCTAGTGGTGGCATCGGTGAGGAGCGCGGCGTCGGACTGGAAGAGGCCCCTCCGCTTGGCGACGTGGCGGTAGTAGCTAGTGTCGAAGGTCTTGTAGCTGCCGGGGTCCATCTCGGAAAGCATAGCTTTGTCGTCGTCGACACTCTTGCAGCGCGTCCTCAGCCGGTCGGCGTACTCGCTATCGAGGGATGGGTCTGAATTGTAAGCGCTGCTGAAGTTGTAGAGCCGGCCGGCATAAGACTTGCAGTGCGCCGTGCCGAGGGTGTGTGCTCCGGACAGGACAACGAGGTCCTTGGTATCGATGCCTTTGGAGGCAAAGATTTTGGCCAGAAGTGGTACGTCTCCGTAGGCTGGAGGCAGCTGGTCGGCCGCCTCGGTGGCACTGGACACCCGGCCGTCTCGCCTCCCGAGCGCTACCGGCCAGAAGGGGCCCTTGGCCAGCACAACGGCGTCGCGGGCCATCAGGGTGAGGACGTCGGTGCAGGAAACCGTGTTGGGGCAGGCGGCTTCGAGCTTGGCCTTCACCCTCTCTACGGAACCAAAGCCTCGCAGGCTCCTGTTCGGAATGGCGTACATCTCTGCCGCAGTGGAGTTGAGCAGCACGGACGCGTCACAACCCTGCAGTCATTTGACGTTGCATGCATATATCTCTCTGTAAGTTAATTATAACTTCAAAAAAAAAAAGTTCCAAGTTGTCATAATTGGAAAGATTAGTCAGCAATGAATATATAGTTACCGTGACGAAGCAGTCGTGGAAATGAAGCCTGAGGAGGGGGCCAGCAAGGCTGGGTGCAGCCGAGATGATCTTCTCCATCTCCGTGCGGACGATCGCCTCGACGTTCGGACATGTCTTGCTGTAGTAGCCGAGCTCAAGCTGAGCCACCACCGGTGAGCTACCTGCTGCGAGGAGCAGGAGGGCCACAGGCAGTAACATAACTGCACAGCACTGAATCGTCATGGATCGACCCATATTATGCACACAAATTGTATGGCAGGGCAAGTATGTACTGTACTTCTACTTTTCAGGTGATACAAGGGTAGAATGTTGGGTGGGCTTGTCGTTGTATCTCCCCGTATTTATAGAGCTGCTGGCTACGTGCAGTTGAGTACATTAACGTTGTAGGTTGTTGACAACCTGTGCTTACGCTCACAAGTCACACATGCATGTTCTAACTTCCCTCTCAACATAATTCCTCCGTAAACAAATGAACGCCATGATTTAAGGCGTTGACAACAGCGACGAGTGAGCAGGTCAAGACAAAACAAATGAAGAACATAAAAGGCTCCGTTGAGAAATAAAGGCCAGTTAGTTCATGCATGGCCGCGTCCTTGATCGTACCATGCATGCATGACATCGACCGAGTCTATTGACTATCAATTAAGCTCTAAAGTCTAAACACCTCATACCGCAGTCAGACACGGCAATTATCCATGCATGGCCGCCCATTAGGCCATTATAGTTGAGGGATTATGATTATAAATAAATGCGTACGTATGCATCAACAGAATACCATCCCATGTGCTTGCCAAATGATTTGGTATTTGCTTGGTCTCCAAAACGTACCCCACTAATTTTCAAGTTTATGAGCATAACTGTTTCCCTAAAACTTAAAAATAGAACTTGCTAAATTCCCTCGCCATTAGAAACTAGGGGAATGAGGATATCTCTGATGCTGCGCCGCAGAACATTTAATTCTAACGGTTTGACACTAAAACGGACAGGAAAATTACTAATAGGACTCGTGGCCGCAGAAAACCTACAGGAAAAATATGTGTGCCTGTGTGCGCGTGCGTGCACATGTGTGAATACCCAATTGGAATTTTGTTTGTCTGTCCATGCAAATCCTATAGGGTAATTCATATTGTCCTGTCGCTATTTAAAAAAGAGAGAGAATTTAGAAACATAGTGTAGCCAGGTGACAAAAATATTGAACCAAGCGATACGTGAGCTCAAAAACACCACACGCGTTCAACTCACACCCAAATAGCCCAACAAAAGACGTCACAAACCCTATTACCCCTCCCGCAGGCCATACCCTACGCCTGACATTATAGTGCCATGTCGTGTGTAGGCGCCTTCCTTCTATCATCCAACCATTCCTAGACCTAAATCTCGCTCACCCCTCCATCAGTGAAACTGCTGAAAATGATGTTGACGACAAAAATAACATAATTTTACATCTTGAAAACACCAACAACATATCACAAAATAAAAAAATGAGCATATGCCGTGAACATATTTTATTAAATAACAAATTTCACTTGTATTGGATTACTTTCTCTATAGAAAGCAATAAATGAAGAAGTGGAACCAAGTCCCACTATCCTCGAATCCTAGTGAAGCCAAGAAAGATACTCACAAGTGATCTTTGGATGGCTCACATACACTTCACAAGGATTAATAAATGGCTCACATATAATGGACCAGAAGTATCCAAGTAACCCCACCAGCATACACACACACACACACTAATGGAGGGTGGAACAAGCCCTCCCCCACCAAGTGGGTAGGGACCACATGCCGATGTGGTGGTCGGTCGACCTCCCAGTGGAAAAACAGCCTCATACTATGCCAGAACATATAACACTATGGGAGCATTACTATTGGGCATGTTAGAGCCGAGCAATGACTACTAACCCCTGCTAGATGGTAAGTAGTCTCCTACCGCCTACATGGTCAAAGATGAGGTTCCCCAGCTAGTGATTTAGTAAGGTACCTCATCGTTATGTTTTTGCCACATCCAGATAAATAGGCTGTTTTGGGGTTTTCTGGGAGGGAGTTCTTCACATACATATGTCATTATGTATTGTCACGGTTATATGCGTGAGATGTACTAAGAATGTTTACCATGATGGAGAGCCATGCCCAAGGTTGCATGCTGTTAGCGCCAATAATTGCTTCTTTGGCACCAGTTGGTTGTTAGACTATGTTCTACCAATGGTGCATGCTCATCAAGCATTGAGATAGGACGCAGTGACCATTTGCTGATCACAGGGTCCAAACCCTTATGCACCTCGGTTTGCTTTCTCCATGCCCTCTAACATCCTCATATATGTTCACTACTACAATAAAATTAACCAAGGTTGGCAAAAGGGCTTTTCCGAGCTGGGCAAACCATCCTCCTCGGACCAAAGATCACAACAAATTATTGATTAACCGAGACGGTCACACGTCCACCTCGGTTAATCAAATAAAAAATAAAAGAAAAGAAAAACTCATGGATTAGGCCCACCGAGCCCATCCACGCGCCGTTGTCGTCGCTTGCCGAATTTGACTTCTTTGCCACCAAATCTAGGCACCATGCTGCTGTCTAGCCTGAAAGGAGGAGCTGCCGCACCACATGAGGCCGCACCCATGCTGCCTGAGCACGCGCGAGGTAGCGCCGATCACGATGCTCACGCCTACACAAGGCAGCTTTGGCCGCACATATGACGCGCGAGGGTTTAGGCCGCGTCGCCGGTGCCTGAGACGAAGAGGGAGGTGCGTGCTGGATGTCGCACCTGAGACGGAGAGGGTGAGGGAGGGAAGGTGTGCAGGGCGGCACCACCCTATATGGAGGAGGAGGAGGGAGATGAGAGAGTGGGGAGAGAAAACCCTAAGTCCTGCTTTTATATATAGCGCAACTATCGGGCTTTGTCTAGTAATATTAACTCGTAAATGGAGGTAATTTTAGAGGTGGGCTGCTTCTTCAACTAATAGATTTTAGGAGACGGTTATTTTTTAATTGTCTCGATAAAAAGATTTTGTAAAACGGATGATTGTGACCGACTCGATTAATAAATGACCGTCTCGGTTAATCTCAAACATTAATCGAGGCAGTTCACATGTTTGTCCGTCTCTGAGCCCCTTAATTTGCCAAATGTCTCGGTTAGGTTTTCTTTAGTTGTAGTAGTGGTCAGTGGTATACGAAATATATAATGTGTACGCTTTCTTTTATCTGACACCATTGACACTATCGTATTGAGAAGAATGAATTTACAGCAATATAAATATATATTACATTGATTAACAAAAGACAGAAACGCGGCCTATATCATCTCATGGAGTTAAATACTTATTAAAAGAATCAATGATTTATAGCTAGCTGATGATCAGTTGACGATGTAGCATTTCTTCCTGATCTCCCCCTCGGCACCGGTGAGCACGCCGACGTTGCCCATCTTGATCATGGACTCGCTGAAGTCCTTGAAGAAGACGTCGTCAAACTTGCCGGTGGCAATGCGCTGGACGTACTCCCTAGTGGTAGCATCGGTGAGGAGAGCGGCGTCGGACTGGAAGAGCCCCTCCGCTTGGCGACGTGGCGGTAGTAGCTGGTGTCGAAGGTCTTGTAGCTGCCGGGGTCCATCTCGGAAAGCATGGCCTTGTCGTCGACGCTCTTGCAGCGCGTCCTCAGCTTGTCAGCGTACTCGCTGTCAAGCGATGGGTCCACGTTGTAGGCGCCGCTGAAGTTGTAGAGCCGGCCGGCGTAGGACGGGCAGTGCGCCGTGCCGAGGGTGTGGGCGCCGGAAAGGACGGCGAGGTCCTTGACGTCGAGGCCCTTTGAAGCGAAAATCTTGGTGAGCAGGGGGACGTCTCCGTACGCTGGAGGCAGCTCGTCGGCCGCCTCCGTTGCGCTGGACACACGGCCGTCTCTCCTTCCCAATGCGACGGGCCAGAAGGGGCCCTTGGCAAGCACGACGGCGTCGCGGGCCATCAGGGTGAGGACGTCGGCGCAGGAAACGGCGTTAGGGCAGGCGGCCTCGAGCTTGGCCTTCACCCTCTCCACGGAACCAAATCCCCGGAGGCTCTTGTTCGGCTTGGCGTCCCTCTCTGCCAGGTTTCCCTCGGTGGAGTCGAGCAGGACAGAGGCATCACACCCCTGAAATTTTGTGATGCGAGCACAGTTTAGATTTCTGTCATCAGTTCTATGGCGATCAGTGCAGACATCGCTCAATGCCGGTTGCCGGAGACATACAATATATGACACAAGCAGTATGTATATACTTCGACATGCTGGACACGATGTTTGTGACGCCATATGGTTGACTAGGTGTTGTACGTAATTAACGAACTTACCCTGACGAAGCAGTCGTGGAAATGGAGCCTGAGGAGGGGGCCAGCAAGGCTGGGTGCAGCCGAGATGATATTCTCCATCTCCGTGCGGACGATCGCCTCGACGTTCGGGCATGTCTTGCTGTAGTATCCGAGCTCAAGCTGAGCCACCACAGGTGAGCTATCTGCTGCGAGGAGCAGGAGGGCCACAGGCAGCAGCATAATTACAAGAGGCTTAATCGCCATGGAACCACGTTTACTTAATGCTGGCTCAGATAGTTCTATGGTGTAGTTGCAAGTAATCAAGGTCTGTGATGTGGATGATGGACATGCCTTCGCACTGCAAGTATTTATAGAGGCCTTGTTGCTAACCAATAGTTATCTGCTGGAGTTGCGTATGCAGTGGCGTGACAACCTGTTCCTGCCTACACAAGCCATGTGCTAACTGCCATCACAACATAATCGCCACCGTATAGAAATAAGACAAGCATTTACTTGAATTGAGGTGTTGACGCTTGGCTCCAAGTGAGAAGGCCAACACAAAGATATGGAGAGATAGTTGGCGCTGATGAAGCGGCCAGTTCATGGCCGCGTCGTCGTCGTCGACCGTAACATGGTTCGTATCTACATTGATGACGAGAGAAGACAGAATGAAGGCAATTATCCGTCGCCAGTTATTTATTTACTTATATATATGTGTAATCGATAGAGTATTATATATAGATAGATATACATCGAGGGGAATAACACCCCATGTGAGTTGCCAATGATTTGAGGTAGCTGTGTATGATAATGTATGTCCCTGTGATTGGCAGGAATTCTTGGGTCGCGGCATCTGGTCGTGGCGTAACGTACGTGAACGTTACGAAAGACGCATGTTCTCCGCAGCAATGGACGGTATCCCTGTGGCTTTTGCGCGTCATCGCCCCTGTACGACTGTTACTTTGGACAGTTCGTATGATTGCTACCGGTTTTCACTAGAGAAAGCTTAGCTTATTTTTATGTGTGGACGATGGACATGTATATGCAATATATATAGGGGCTCGCCTAAGATAAGTTTGCTCAGAAACTTCCTCAACTAATTGGGTCCTTCTTTTAATTTTGAAAGTTCTAGCCACATCTCCATGCCTTAATAACTACATATATATACTCACTTTGTACTAAGAATAAAATCTAAAACAAGTTGTGGCACTGCAACGGTTCTGCCTCCTCCATCTGTGTACTAAGAACCTGTTGCATAATAATTGTGCGCTGGTGACCAGCATCATCGATGCTCAAAGACAGATCTTCATCATGTGAGGTGGACTGTTCTTCAATATCGTCCTCCACATCAGAAGTGCTCACATAGCCTCCATCGTCTATAGCAATATATGCCTGCTTGGTAGGGCAATCCTTGGTGACATGACAAATCCCATGGCAGCGATGGCACTGAATGGATGAAGAGCGTCCGGTGGAAACTATCGAGGAAGCACTCTTGGGTGGTTCCTGCAAACGAGACTTACCAGCGGCTGAAGGAGTAGTCGCGGATAGAGCTGTTCGCACGCTCGCTGCTGGCGTTGATGGAGATGCTCCCGAGGACTTAGGGGCCTGAAACGTTGTCGTCCTGGGCATGAAGGGGCTGCTGTAGTTTCTTCCCTTCTGAAGCTGTTGTCGCCTCTGCAATTCCTTCTCTGCAAGCATAGCAAGCTGGAACAACTGGTTAGTAGTATTAAAATTTTTATAATCAATGATATTCTGAATTTCACGTCTCAAACCACCATAAAAACGATAAATTTTATCCTCAGTATCCTCCTCTATACCGCAACGCATCATGCCCTTTTGAAGCTCAGCAAAATAGTCTTAAACAGACATGTCTCCCTGCTCTAAATATTGTAATTTTTTTGTAAATCTCGTTTGTGTTAACGCTGGATTTTGGTAAAGGCCGAAAGGATGACAGGTGGGCCAATGCATGGTAGGCTCGCAAGGGGCAAGTGTTCAAGAACATTCGGCAAGCATTCATTCGGCTGACTCTGGGCAATTCGGCAAGCATACATGCGGTCGGCTAACTCTGGGTAATTCGGCAAGTGTACATGCGGTCGGCTGACTCTGGGCGATTCGGCAAGCATTCGTGCGATCGGCTATCCTTGGAGGCGGTGACTCTGTTCGGGAAGTAAAAGGTGGCGAGCAAAAAGCCGAAAAGAAGGCAAGGAACGTGATAATCGAGGACTCCGAAAAGGATTAGAGCTGAGAGTCGCCATACTTTTGAGTTACCTTTAATATATTGTGTAATCGTAATCCCTTAGGATTCATGTTATGTCTAGGGTATAAATATAAACCCTCGACTATTGTAAAGAATATACACAATCAAATCAATACAACCGGCCCGTGCCAAGTTTTTTCGAGTCCTTTGTCGTGTCGCCGAAGTTCTTCGAGAGGTGCCATCGATCCGTCGACCTCCGTAAGTACCGCAACCTTGCTATCATGTCTAGTATCATGCGGTGGATTTAGATATTGATGCAAGTAGTCTTGTTTGTCTCGACCGGATGGCCGTGCGGCGGCAGCGCCCCGCTTGACGATCAAGAAGTCTTTGCTTATGCTTTGTTTATCTCGACTAGATGGCCGTGCGGCAGCGCCCGCTTGATAGCTTAGCGAAGCAAGATAGTTATCGGCTCTATTAGATTTGGCAAGATCTGATAGATTCATTAAGTTATCACGTGTTGCATGTTTTATTTTATTTGTAACACTCTTTTGCCCAATCTAGATTGGTTGGTTTCGGCTCTTTATTTTATAGATCTATTTGTTCCTAAACGTTCTTATTCTCATGTCATCGTGATAGATAGATCATATGCTTACACAGCCGAATTAGATCAATCTAGGTTGTTACATGTTGCGGGTTCTTACAGGTCAAGTGCGTTTAAATCTTAATAGAGCTGGATATGTCGTGCGGCGGATACAAGTTTTTATTAGGTTTGCTCGTACTAGCTTGTATGTTCTTTCTTCATGGACCCCGAGTCGGCTAGTTTGCCAAGCTAGGTTATGCTTGAACTTGTAATCAACTTTCACTTGTTCAAATATGTCTTCTCATGCACGTGTGATCGGCAATCAATGCTTTACGTGTTTTATCTTCATATTAACCGAATGAATCAATCACGTGCATGATTGGCGCATGACTCTTATAGCTGTATGTCGTCGTAAGTGGCTTCGGGGCCGTATATACGGAACTGCCCGGTCTCACCCGACATGTTCCGATTTTATATTTAACAATCTTTATCCCTTGTCAGTTTTTCAGGTCAAATTGACTGGCACGCTTCCGGATTTTCAAACCGTCCGGGCACCCGATTGAAGCCACGCTTTTCGGCTTGCTGTGTGTGCGGTGCAGGGCGTCACGTTTGTGTCAACACACTTTTTGGCACGCCTAGTGGGACCCCGACGTTCAAGATGCCTGAAATCAACAACGATCATGTTCGGATGTGACTCGATGAACCGCGGCACCCTTTGAAGGCAATAGTCCAAAGAAGCATGTGAGCAGTTTCAATGTAAGTGTTTGATGTCCTTCTCTAAGAATAAAAGCAACACGGTTTTCCGTAGCAATCGTTGCCAAGGGTTCTTCTTCCACATCAATCTGATTACACTCAAGAAGAAGAGGCTCAAAAGGTGTCGAGTTGGTTCACAAAGCTTTGGGAGAGACTATTACAAATCATAACACGCCTTTCTTGAACACCTTTTCGTGCAATCATGGTTAGTACTTTCGCCCAACGGTGATAAGTATTTTGAAGAACATGCAGGTCCAATACGCGGACCAACACTTTTCAATCCGCCAAAGTACCAAGAAAAGCCTGCTTTGGAGATGAGGGAGCATCCGGCTCAAATGAAGGTGAAACAAAGACCCCATGAGAGACAACGACCTCCTACTTATGGCCGGGTGACATTTGGTACAATGGGAGACGTACCCCCCATCGACTTTCAAAGTATCTCCAAAGATCAAACAAAGTTGCAAAGGAATATGTATGGAGATGGATATCAGGAGTTTACTGATTATACCGCTCTGGATGCTTTACCGAACCCAGGGTACAAGAGTGCATCAGGAATACCTTCTGGAAGGCAAACACGTGGAACTCAAAATTCAGACGTTGATCTTATTATGCACAGGATGGCTGATATGATGCAGCATCAGTTCGGCCTAAAGCCAAAGAATCAGTCTTATTCATACAAGTCTCCTTATCCGAATGGTATAATAGAGTAGCACTTCCTCCAAGAGTGAAGCCTCCAACAGACTTGACAAAGTTTTCTGGTCAAGATGATACTAGCACCTTGGAGTATATCAGTCGGTACTTGATGCAACTTGGGGAAGCCTCCACAGATGAAACTTGGAGGATTCGGTATATTGAAAATATGGGCCCGCCACTCTTGCCACCAAGAAGCAAACAAAGGATGGGCAACATCTATTAATCCAAGAGGGGAAGGCATATATGCTGGCAACTCCCATCCAAGCTCAAAAACTTTCTTGGCCTCTATTTCATCCCCTATTTTTTCCCTGGGCCTTATTGTCTTTGAGAAAAATAGCCTTGGGGGCAACTGACCACACCCTAATTGCCTAGCTACCATGTTTGAGTTATAGAATTCATAAGTAGGGTGTAGCATTCTCCCATGATGAAATTCTACTGGCAGAACACAAGGCTTGATAAAAGAGTTGAAGATCTCTATGGACACTGGGTCTGAGCAGCCAGTTTCATAGCTGAACTTGAAGGGCATGGTCAGGTTCTCGTTTTCTCTGTAGGGAAGCCAAATCACATTGTCAAACCCCTTGAAAAACAGCTTGAAGAGATGACCAATGTCCATATCGATGATTATAGACGATGCTGCTTCCCCATATGTTTGACAGGCCTTCTCTTTTACCGTACCATCTTCAGCATGATTGACTGAAGGGAAACCCACATCATGAAGGTCCACAGAAACTACCTGATGCATGTATAGTTGCCGCCACATTTGAACAAACCACCAGGGACCATTCACACAATGAATTTCTCCATGATTGCGATCACGGACAAGATGTCCGACGCATCATGTGATAGACAGCCCCCAACAGATACTTGCCCAAGGGGATCAAGGTACCTGCAGCCAATTCCTCAGCCATCACCATGTGATTCAAGGTTGGCTCATTGGACTTGCCACAAAAGATGAATCTGCACAGCCACATATTCATGAAGGCTTTATACTCTTTGTCAGCCACAGCACCAGTTGACATGTAGGTTTGGATGTATTTTGTCCATCTACCTCCTGATTTGACTACTCTCTGGTTGCTGCTGCTCTTGTATTTGGAAGGATATACTGGCGCTGCACATTAAGGCCAGTCATCATAAAGATATCCGCCAAAGTAAAGGACATCGGACCGTGGCCAAAGATGAAAGCATTGGCAGCATCGGACCAAGGGAGTCATTCCGGGCATCTCCGACAAGGATAGTTCCAAGCAATGCTGAATGTCTTGAGAGTCCCAGTGACTGCTGCTCTTGTTCAACATTCTCCGGTACCAATTTCACCATTCGGTAATTGGGGGAAACGGCCATGTTTTGAAGGTATTCGGCCATTGATTCGGCGGTGTGGCTCTGGATTTGAAGGGAATCCTCATGGTCTCCTTCTCGACAAACTCAATCGGATTGGGATCTCCCATCGGGCCAAGAAAATAAGAATCAGGGATTGCCGCGTAGGGAATCAAAATCTCATCCTTGTATTCCTTCAAAGAATGACGCAACCAGAGAAAATGGATCAAAAAGAAGCAAAAGATCGGTGTGAATGTTGCCGAACACACGAGGGAAAGCAAGAATTACCTCTGGAACTGCATCCTAGGTCGCCATTGAAGATTTGAAGAAGATTTGAATCTGGATCAGAGGACTCTGGTTTCGAGCGGCGGCTGCAAGTTTGAGCGGTGTTGACCTAAATGAGAGAAGAGTTTGTGGTCAATTTCGGAACAAAATCACTTTTATCCTGAAATTGAGGGGCATGTGTTAACGCTGGATTTTGGTAAAGGCCGAAAGGATGACAGGTGGGCCAGTGCGTGGTAGGCTCGCAAGGGGCAAGTGTTCAAGAACATTCGGCAAGCATACATGCGGTCGGCTAACTCTGGGTAATTCGGCAAGTGTACATGCGGTCGGCTGACTCTGGGCAATTCGGCAAGCATACATGCGGTCGGCTAACTCTGGGTAATTCGGCAAGTGTACATGCGGTCGGGACGACTCGGGCGATTCGGCAAGCATTCGTGGCGATCGGCTATCCTTGGAGGCAGTGACTCGTTCGGGAAGTAAAAGGTGGCGAGCAGAAAGCCGAAAAGGAGGCAAGGAACGTGATAATCGAAGACTCCGAAAAGGATTAGAGCTGAGAGTCGCCATACTTTTGAGTTACCTTTAATATATTGTGTAATCATAATCCCTTAGGATTCATGTTATGTCCAGGGTATAAATATAAACCCTCGACCATTGTAAAGAATATACACAATCAAATCAATACAACCGGCCCCGTGCCAAGTTTTTCGAGTCCTTTGTCGTGTCGTCGAGTTCTTCGAGAGGAGCCATCGATCCGTCGACCTCCGTAAGTACCGGCAACCTTGCTATCATGTCTAGTATCATGTGGTGGATTTAGATATTGATGCAAGTAGTCTTGTTTGTCTCGACTGGATGGCCGTGCGGCAGGCGTCCGCTTGATAGCTTAGCGAAGCAAGATAGTTATCGGCTCTATTAGATTTGGCAAGATCTGATAGATTCATTAAGTTATCACGTGTTGCATGTTTTATTTTATTTGTAACACTCTTTTGCCCAATCTAGATTGGTTGGTTTCGGCTCTTTATTTTATAGATCTATTTGTTCTTAAACGTTCTTATTCTCATGTCATCGTGATAGATAGATTATATGCTTAAAAAGCCGAATTAGATCAATCTAGGTTGTTACATGTTGCGGGTTCTTACATGTCAAGTGTGTTTAAATCTTAATAGAGCTGGGTATCGTGCGGTGGATCCAAGTTTTTATTAGGTTTGCTTGTACTAGCTTGTATGTTCCTTCTTCATGGACCCGAGTCGGCTAGTTTGCCGAGCTTGGTTATGCTTCAACATGTAATCAACTTTCACTTGTTCAAACATGTCTTCTCATGCACGTGTGATCGGTGTTGACACTCCTTAGCGTCAACTTTTACTAGGGCTTTTTACCTAAAGGAAGACAAGAAAACACACTAGTCTAGGGCTTTATCTGACAAATTCCACGAGTTTTGGTGATTTGTGAAATTTCCAGAGAATTTTCCAGAAAAGACAAAAAAGAGAGATTTAAGTGCAAATTTACCACGAAACTTAACCGCGACGCAACTACACCGCCAACAGGTTCAGGAAGGGTCTGGAAGACACCCGAAGCAGCGGGGCCCGCAGAGGAGCCCAAGTGGGGCCGGTCGGCGCCCTAATTCCACCGATGGCCGCCGCCTTCTAGAGTCTTCCTCCCACGGTTCCTTAGAAGCCAATCAAAGCATCCCTACGTCGATTTTAGGTCGGTTTGATCCGACGGTGCACATGAGATGAAGACGCGGATCGCTGACGTGGCGGTTCCTTGCCCCCTACTCCACCTCGGCCTATATAATGACGTCCCAAGGCCCCTCCAAGAGACATTCTACACCCCGGTGCTTCATATTCTCTACATAATTAGAGTTAGGGTCCCTCTAGTTGATCTAGTTCTAGTTCATCTAGATCTAGTTCATCTAGATGTAGCAATTAGGAGAGACTAGTTCTTCTAGATCTAGTCTTGTTTAGAGATTAGAGAGATTGAGTAGAGGAGTAGAGATTCTGGAGGAGTTCCGGCACGTCGGCGCTTCTTCGTGGCTGTATTCTTCTGGATTCAGCTCCCTCGCCCGGAGCTGCGTTCTGAGGTACTTTTGTATTTACCATTCCGATTTAAGTAAGCAACTTGTTCTTATTCGTTGTTTGGTTCACATCTCATATTGAGTGCTTTGATCTTGGTCATTACTTGGTTGAAGTAGTATTTCGTAGTGTAGGCGTGGTGCCTAGGTTAGATTTACTTGTGAATGTCCCCTGATCAGCCGGATAGTGGTAGCTCGCGTAGGTGACTTTATAGCTACATTGAATCCTCTGTAGTCCACTTCCCGTTGATAGGACCGATAGGCTTATAGGTGTCTGGTAGGCAGATTACTCTGTTTCTTCTCCTATTCAGGTCACTTGTCCGATAAGACGATATTATACAAAGTTTACCGAAGTCAGAACTAGAGTACATTAGCTATTCCCTTTTTCTTGATATGATCTAGCCTAATTGTAGGGTTAAGTCTATAGACGTTGTCATCATCACAACTGTTCCCTGTGGATACGATATTTAAAACCTCCGGGTAAAATGTGACACTAGTATGATATCTGTGCGCTTGGGATAATCCTACTTAAAACTTATTTAATGGAGTGCAGATAAAAATACCAACAAGCATTTTTTGATTCTTGTTCTTGGGAACGGTTTGCTGATTTTGACTTAGTCTAGCTTAATCTTGTATTATACTTTTTATCTTTTCTTATTTTATCCCAGTCTCTTCATTATTTTTGTGTTCATCCTTATGGATGTGTTTAATTTTATTCCTATTTATCTTTATGGCATGCGCAAAAGCTTTGAGCCACTAAAATCTATAAAACCTATCATAACACCTAGCTGTGAGCTGCGCCCATGTCTAATTAATATGATTCGAGATAACTCATCACCCGAACTAGATACGGAAGTCTTGGTAGCTAAAACACAATCATTTCATTCCTAAGATTTAGCTATCGATCCTAAACCTTTAAGATTCCACTTCGATGATTTAGACTTCCAATTAGCTAAGATGCTCCTAAATCAATGCATATTAGATCTTATTAAAAGAGCATCTTAGGAAAAGTGTCGTCAACTTTCTTTCCCTCCTAAAAGACATTGTGAAGAGTTCAAGGATGGCATGTCAAGTGATGCTATAGAAGAAGAGCCAAGTCACTTAGAAATAAATTCTATCTTCTCCCCTTCTATGCCCACAATAAATGTCTTTGAACCTATCTCTAAACCCATCCTTGACCCCAATGAATCTTTTATGCTCTTTCTACTAAACTTCATAATAATCCTAGAAATCTATCAAGACATCCTAAGAATAGGAGTCATGAAGATTATAGGAATAACCAAGAAGAGCAACAACAATGACAGGAATACGTAGAACACACTAGAAATACGTATGCCATTGCCAAAGAATAGATGGAAGAAGACAAAGCTTTAGCTCTAGCATCTAAACTTGGTTTAAATTCAAATGGAAAGCTTGAATCAATTTCTTTAATAAACATAACTCACCTAAGTTTAGAGGAAACTTTAGGTGAGACCAACCTTGGAGACATCAATTCATGGGAAATCCTAGAAAGTAAAACATCCAATAAATGTCATAGGCATAAAATAATAGAGACAAGCTTGTTGGCTATAGACAACCATGAAGAGACACCCTTGGAGTTTGAAAAGGGAGATTACATCGATGAGCATGGGAATTATCTCATTAACACTTTATCAAACCCATGCTCATATGAGAAATCTCCTGAATCTTTTGGTCTCTCTAATATTACCACACACGAGATCTTCAACCCCCTTATTTTACCTGTTCATAAAATCATTAAGAGGGTGGTTGTAGATGTATATGTTTATTATAAATATTAAAGATCTCGTTGTAATCTTGATATAGGTGCACAAAGGCTAATGTTCTAAAGGAACCCACCTCACCAACTTGAAGTACAATAATTAGAAGATTTTCTAAGAACAACTTTGTGTCCCAAAATAACCACTCTAAAAAAAATGAATTAGAGCTTGCACCTTAGGCTGTAATACCTTTGTGAATTGAGCATAGAGTTATAATTATCAAAATATTCCCTTGGGTATTTTTTGTCACTAACCATTTCAGGTTTGAAGTAAGAAAATAACTAATGACAGCACCAGGTATGTCAAAACAACCATTATGCAATTTTGAATTACATCCACTCAAGCTCATTTACTTTGTAAAATTCAAGCTTAGGGGAATGGGCTTATTTAAAAAATCTTAAATCATGTTGCTAATAATGGTTGTCTCTACCTTTTTAATTTATGCTAAAAATGTTGAATAATAATCATACTCTTTCATCTCTGTCTGAATAAAATCTCTATAAGTGCTTTCATATTTCCTTTATCTGCTATAGTAAGTTTTGGTTTAGAAGTACTACATATGGGTAATTCTAAAGGCTTTCTAAATTAAGCGTGGTGCTTAGGTTAAATAGCCTTCCTTAACCAAAATTAGACATGGAGTCGGTTATTGAACTAGAAATTATTGTGGTAGACATTGGATATTTTATGGACTAACCCCTATTGGAAAATTTTAAAAAAAAATTAATTTGGGTAAGTCATGAGAGGAATTCAAATTAGAGATGAAACAGAGTACATTCTGAACTTTAATAACTTTGTAGAGGAAGACACAGTGCATTCATCATGAATAAAAGAACTGTGAGCATTAATGATTCATTCACTTTATCTTCTGTTACAAGTTACTTTGCCTCAGGCTATGTCTGTATAAAATATGATTTATGCTAAACAATATTAATATTATCTTTTCATTAGCATAGACAAAACAAAATAAAATACTGGACAAGCAACCTGTGTTCAAAATCTATATACTCCTTTGGGTATGTGTTGTCCACTAATCTATTACAGACATAATAATAACTGGAGTGAAAAAAGTCAAAAGATCAGAGAAGCAAAAGATGGCAAAAGAATAGATACAACAGAGGAGACAAGATGTCCATGAGCAACTCAAGATGCAAGAGGAACGACTACCAGTCATTTACCCTTCATCATTTAGTGCCATCACGCTCTAATAATGAAGGTAATATTCTAAGGTAAGTGGTCACTACTCTCCTCTTGATCTTGATGTACACATAAATTAAAACACAAACATGTTGAGTCATAATTTAAATTGATTAACCTGATTAACTCAACATGGTTTGTCTTTTAAGATTGTTTATGGCACCGTTCTCTTAATCTCAGTCTTAACCAAACAAGTTAAAATATTATATTCAATCTTGAGAAAACGACAGTCATACTCATGTAAAAAATTTATAGATAGACAATCCTTCCATTGGTTAAGCAATTTCATTCTTTTCTATCATGTGAACTTAGATGTAACATTAAATGCTTAATCTTTTGATCTTACCACTCATGGCATAAATAAACAAATCATGTAACATCAACTTTATCTTGTTCAATGTGCCTAAAGATAGAGAAAAATAAATAAAGAAATAGATTTAGTTCTGTTGGTGTTTTACCACCAGCAGAGCCCATGCACTTGATCTCTACCTTGATTTTGTAAACAGGACAACACATCAAGCAAAATTTATTAATTCTATAAGTGAAAGTTCTATGAGCATGCACACTGAGCAAGATGCTGCCAGCTACTATTAAAGCTCTACTTCAACCTGTTGGCCAAATCAAAGAACAAAGGTGACATCATCATCACTAGAGGTATGCAACCATCATGACCTCCATCTCTCAAGATGGAGAGATACACAAGAGTGGAAAAAGAAGTTCTGTCGGTAGACTTAAAATCCCGTACCCTTGCCATAAGGTAATATGGTAGTTATCTAATTAATTAAGTATTCCTATCTACTTCAATAATTTCACTTTAATATATTCATCTTCATAAATATTAAAAAGGAAATAAAAATCTTTATTGCTTTATTTACTGCATCATAAAATATTAAAAGCTCCACGTGAATAAACTTATGGTAATCCTATAGGAATATTTACTGTGGTGGCATAAATAATAATAATAATAGTTTCTGTATTTTTACTTTCTTGCATTATAAAAAAAAAAGCCAAAGCCCCATAAGAATAAATATTTTCTATGGAGGCATAAAAATACAACTATATCTATCATGCGCATATATATTTAATTTCTGCATAATTAAACTAGAAAATCCTAAAAAGAGAATCCTGCTAGAATCTTTCATTTCAAATCAACTCAAAAAATAATCAATTACTTATTGGCTGATCACTAACCTCTTATTAAATTTAAGCCTCGAGTTTTGGTTTTCTTGTTGGAGTATAATTATGTAGGAACAACATTATGACAAGGAGAGAGTCTATCGTGGCACCCACTGAACCGCTGGCCGGTTAGCTCACTCTAAAGAACCATCAACACCAAGTATTACAAACATCTAGCTTGGGGAGGAGCATCCCCTAGTTATCGTGGTAACTATACCTAGGCGATTATCGAGTCTACTTTATATAGTCATAAAATACCAAAAAATATGTGAGCACATGAAGGTTCACAATAGTATCATAGGAAAATTTTAAAAAAAATACTAAAAATATGTGAGCACATGAAGGCTCACCCTTAATTAAGAAAAACACAAAAATATTCGGGCACATGAAGGCTCGACGCGATCGAAGGGATTAGCTTGGGGGAGACGCACCCCCGTTATCATCGTGATTAAGGTATGTCTTTACTATTAGTTTTATTTTAGTAAGCTATAGTCTGTGTTAGATTTAATAATTAAAGTATGTTTGAAGAACTCTCTCTCTCTAATCTTTTAAAGTGAAAATGATGAATAGTTGCTCTACTATAATTTCTTTCAAGTGTCTAGTTTTTAACCATGGATTTTTTTATGTTTTGGACATGACTACTTTGATATAAGAATTTACTCTGAACCTGAAATTTGTGGAGGCATATGCTTGAGCTAAAGTCTAGGTAGTGGATTGATATGATACATAAAGTTCTAAGCTGCTATTTATCTTATTCCTAGCATTACTAAGTTCTGGAGATTTATTTTGAAAACCTAAAATCTTACATGATGAGCTCTTGTATGACAAAATCTAAATTCCTACCAAAGCCATATATGATACATTTAGAGTAGGAAAACCTTTATACATTCATGCTGCTTGCTTTACATTGAGTTTAGTCAACCTTTGGAATATACCTTATGAGAGCCTTGTCATGCTTTTAAAATCAAGATCACTCACGCACTCCACCCATATATGCATTACTCCTACTCTAGGATGTAAGCGCAGTCATTTTCACTTTCATCTAGATCCACCTTAAAATGTTTTTCTCCTACACCAGGAGTAAACACCTAAAAATATACCCTATAGGACAAACCCCGTTTAATTACTCTAAGTTCTTATCATTATCTCTCTAATTATTTATATTCAAAGGATGCATGTGGCTATGCAAAAGTATTAAAAAAAGGAGAGTAAAAAAAATGGGAGTACAAGATGGATAAGTGTCCCAGTATTAAAACAATGGGTACATAGATGCCCGCCTCTCAAATTAAAAAAAAGAAAAAAAAGAAGAGAGAATAAAGATAGCCCATGTTTTCCGCGAAAAAAGTTCCAAGGAGGGAGTTATTTTCAAAGAGCAAAAGTAGAATTAGGATTAGCCACTAAATACCATATATACACCTATCCACCATATTCCATACACATGCACATCTTGATTTGATTGAATGCCTCGATTCTCTATGGATCCATTGTTTGACTTTACAATATATGAATTGCAAGTATGCTCATCCTTGTTATTGCCACTCCTATAAGCTCCACTATGATCCTTAGTTGTAGGAAGGCATGACATTATTAATGTCTCAGTAAGATCCATAAATACCACATATAATAAGAGACTTGAGGGTGTCATACAATTAAGCTCTGAGTTTTATTGCGAAAATTTAGAAAACTCGGGAATATTGGTACTTGTAAAAGAATTTGAGACATAGTGCTTGAGTTGATTGTTCTCTCTTCCGATTGCTCAACACTTATGCAAAAGATGTAAAGCTCCATAGTTAAAGGTAAAATGGGTAAGTTTGAAAGTTAGAGCGGTTTTATCTAAACGGGAGGAAAATTTATGTTTAAAAGCAAGTATGCTTAAAAGAAATAAAAGTATTGCAAAGAACTCCCGATCCAAGATTATTATTAATTAGATCTAGGTTGTTTGCCAAGGGACTGGCAAAGAGGTAAGCTTGGGGGTATTGTTGACACTCCTTAGCGTCAACTTTTACTAGGGCTTTTACCTAAAGGAAAACAAGAAAACACACTAGTCTAGGGCTTTATCCGACAAATTCCACGAGTTTTGGTGATTTGTGAAATTTCGAGGAATTTTCCAGAAAAGACAAAAAAGAGAGATTTAAGTGCAAATTTACCACGAAACTTAACCGCGACGCAACTACACCGCCAACAGGTTCGGGAAGGGTCCGGAAGACACCGAAGCGGCGGGGCCCGCAGAGGAGCCTGGGGGGGGGGCCCCCCCCCTGGGCCGGTCGGCGCCCTAATTCCACCGATGGCCGCCGCCTTCTGGAGTCTTCCTCCCACGGTTCCTTAGAAGCCAATCAAAGCATCCCAACGTCAATTTTAGGTCAGTTTGATCCGACGGTGCACATGAGATGAAGACGCGGATCGCTGACGTGGCGGTTCCTTGCCCCCTACTCCACCTCGGCCTATATAATGATGCCCCAAGGCCCCTCCAAGAGACATTCTACACCCCGGTGCTTCATATTCTCTACATAATTAGAGTTAGGGTCCCTCTAGTTGATCTAGTTCTAGTTCATCTAGATCTAGTTCATCTAGATGTAGCAATTAGGAGAGACTAGTTCTTCTAGATCTAGTCTTGTTTAGAGATTAGAGAGATTGAGTAGAGGAGTAGAGATTCGGAGGAGTTCCGGCATATCGGCGCTTCTTCGTGGGTGTATTCTTCTTCGGATTCAGCTCCCCCTCGCCCGGAGCTGCGTTAAGGTACTTTTGTATTTACCATTCCGATTTAAGTAAGCAACTTGTTCTTATTCGTTCTTTGGTTCACATCTCATATTGAGTGCTTTGATCTTGGTCATTACTTGGTTGAAGTAGTATTTCGTAGTGTAGGCGTGGTGCCTAGGCTAGATTTACTTGTGAATGTCCCCTGATCAGTCGGATAGTGGTAGCTCGCGTAGGTGACTTTATAGCTACGTTGAATCCTCTGTAGTCCACTTCCCGTTGATAGGACTGATAGGCTTATAGGTGTCTGGTAGGCAGATTACTCTGTTTCTTCTCCTATTCAGGTCACTTGTCCGATAAGACGATATTATACAAAGTTTACCGAAGTCAGAACTAGAGTACATTAGCTATTTTCTTTTTCTTGATATGATCTAGCCTAATTGTAGGGTTAAGTCTATAGACGTTGTCATCATCACAACTGTTCCCTGTGGATACGATATTTAAAACCTCCGGGTAAAATGTGACACTGGTATGATATCTGTGCGCTTGCGGATAATCCTACTTAAAACTTATTTAATGGAGTGCAGTTAAAAATACCAACAATCGGCACTCAATGCTTTACGTGTTTTATCTTCATATTAACCGAATGAATCACGTGCATGATTGGCAGACAGCTCTTATGGCTGTATGTCGTCGTAAGTGGCTTCAGGGCCGTATACACGGAACTGTCTGGTCTCACCCGACATGTCCTAATTTTGTATTTAACAATCTTTATCCCTTGTCAGTTTTTCAGGTCAAATTGACTAGCACGCTTCCGGATTTTCAAACCGTCCGGGCACCCGATTGAAGCCACGCTTTCCGGCTTGCTGTGTGTGCGGCACAGTGCGTCACGTTTTGTGTCAACACACTTTTTGGCACGCCCAGTAGGACCCCGTCGTTCAAGATGCCTGAAATCAACAACGATCATGTTCTGGATGTGACTCTGGATGAACTGCCAGACCCTTTGAAGGCAATAGTCCAGCAAGCATGTGAGCAGTTTCAACAGAAGTGTTTGATGTCCTTCTCTAAGAATAAAAGCAACAAGGTTTTCCAGAAGCAATCGTTGCCAAGGGTTCTTCTTCCACATCAATCTGATTACACTGAAGAAGAAGAGGCTCAAAAGGTGTCAGAGTTGGCTCACAAAGCTTTGGGAAAGACTATTACAAATCATAACACAGCTTTCTTGAACACCTTTCATGCAATCATGGTTAGTACTTTCGGCCCAACGGCTGATAAGTATTTTGAAGAACATGCAGGTCCAATACGCGGACCAACACTTTTCAATCCGCCAAAGTACCAAGAAAAGCCTGCTGGAGATGAGGGAGCATCTGGCTCAAATAAAGGTGAAACAGCACCCCATGAGAGACAACAGCCTCCTACTTATGGCCGGTGACATTTGGTACAACGGGAGACGTACCCTCATCGCCTTTCAAAGTATCTCCAAAGATCAAACAAAGTTGTAAAGGAATATGTATGGAGATGGATATCGAGGAGTTTACTTGATTATACCGCTCGGATGCTTTACCGAACCCGTGGTACAAAAGTGCATCGGGAATACCTTACGGAAGGCAAACACGTGGAACTCAGAATTTAGACGTTGATCTTATTATGCACAGGATGGCTGATATGATGCAGCATCAGTTCGGCCTAAAGCCAAAGAATCAGTCTTATTCATACAAGTCTCTTTATCCGAAATGGTATAATAGAGTAGCACTTCCTCTAAGAGTGAAGCCTCCAACAGACTTGACAAAGTTTTCTGATCAAGATGATACTAGCACCTTGGAGCATATCAGTCGGTACTTGATGCAACTTGGGGAAGCCTCCACAGATGAAGCTTGGAGGATTCGGTATTTCCCTTTGTCTCTCACAGGGCTAGCTTTTACATGGTTTACCTCATTGCCAGCCCATTCCATTGGTACGTGGGCAGAGCTAGAATAGAAGTTCCATGCGTACTTCTTCACCGGCCCTAATGAGAAGAAGCTGGTCGACCTCATGAGTCTGAGACAGAGAGCTAATGAAACGCCGCAAAAGTATCTTCGCAGGTTTAGAGAAACCAAGAACCTTTGCTACTCATTGAACTTACCAGATGATCAGTTGCCTGGGATGGCGATAGCAAGCATGCAGCCGAATGTCAGAGAAAAGCTGTTCGGCATGGAGTTTGATGACCTTGGTCAACTTTCACAGCGGCTGGCTGCTATGAGTAATCAAGCTCGGGGGTTCAAGAGAGATAACCGCTTCCAAAAGGGGAATGTTGCTAGTGAAATGTATCAAAGTTTTTTCGGAAGAAGCGGCTGAATATGATGATGATGACGAGATAGCCGCAAATTGAACCGACTTGGGCGAAGGAGCCTACTCAAGTTAGCCCGGTATTTGGTTAAGGCAACAAAAAGGAACTTATGACTTTGATGTCTCTAAGTCGACAAGCTCTTCGATTTGTTAGTAAGGGAAGGACACATCAAACTGCCAGACGAACATCCTATGCTGCGCCCTGAAAGAGTGAAAGACGAAAAGTATTGTGGCTATCATAACACTAATTCTCACTCCATCAATGACTGCCGAGTATTCAGAGTTCAGATTCAGAAGGCTATCCAAGAGGGTCATCTAAAGTTCGATGGTAAAATGGAGGTTGATGGTCAGCCTTTTCCACAAAATATGATTTCTTTCTCTGCGAACATGGTTTCTGCAGATGATCCTAAAGGTAAAGGCAAGGTGAAAGTGTTAACCTCCGACAGAGCAAAGAAGAACGGTACTGTCGATCCCGATCAGCAAATCACAAGTCAAGAGCTGAAGCAAAAAGTTCGGTTCAAGACTAGCCGAACCGAAAGAGGTAAAAGTTCCAAGCCTAGGGTAACATCTCGTATTCTGCTAAACAAATGGCAAAGGCAGCAAGAACGGGAATACTATGAAGAGCAAAGGTTTATAGAAGAACGCCGGAGATACGAAGAGGAGGTGTATCGTAAAGAACAAGAAGAGCACGTGAGAGAAATGGAGCAATCTCATTGGGGGTGTTCATTCTTTAAACATTGCTTTGGAATGAAGGCTTGAAGTTGCTCGCTAGAAACAATTGCCCTCGAATGCAAATGATCAAGATTTCGGCACAGGCGAGCTCGAGTCAACCGCCGTCCGGTCCATGAAAGACTTAGAATGCGTTTCTCGAGGACGATCGGCGCTTAAAAATGGACAGTTTTGAGAATCAACAAAGAAAGAGGTTTGCGAGATCAACGTTGGACTCATTATAAAGGATACAACGGAGGGAAGGCCCCCATGAATACGTCCCGCAAAAGGACAATGGTGTCCTCCAGACTGAGAAAGAGTCAAAAGAGGAGAGTCCAAATATTTGAGAAATAAAGAACTAAAACAATCGGATGCTGAGGAAAAGCCGATATGGCGCCCTAAGAAGAAACCCGATGAGCATGGACCCTCAGGTGATGCATGTATGGCTTTTTTCCTCCCATCAGAATTTATAGCTCCTGAAAACCAAGATGTCCAAGAAGAAGTGTATTCTGATTTTGATAAGGCTGAGTTTCAAGATTTGATGGCCCAGCTTGTATTGACGCAACAGGCGACTTTCGACAAGCCAGCCAAATATCGCCATTTGAAGCCACTTTATCTGAAAGGATATGTCAACGGCAAGCCTCTGACCAAGATGTTTGTTGATGGAGGGGCTGCCATCAATATCATGCCATATACTACCTTCAGGAAGCTTGGGATGACAAGTGAAGACTTGTTGAAAACTGACATGGTCCTCAGAGACTTTGCCGGCAATCCTTCTGACACACGAGGAGCCGTGCATGTTGAATTGATGATTGGGTCAAAGATGTTGATCACTACCTTCTTTGTCATCGATGGCAAGGGGGCATACAGTCTGCTCTTGGGAAGAGACTGGATACATGCCAATTGTTGCATTCCTTCGACCATGCACCAAATTCTTATTCAGTGGGTTGGAGATGATATTGAAGTTGTTCACGCTGATGATTCCGTAAGTGTTGCTGCTTCGGAGCCCGCTTATTGGGAGTATGATGGCATTGATTGTTTCTCCGGCAAGGTTTGGGGAGAAGGTCCTGTGAATGTCTTCAACAGGGGATCAACGGCCGATCCAAGCAAATCGGCTCTCACAAGAATTTTTAATGGGTAACCCAATCGATGGCAACAAAGGAAAGTTGGGGCATGGTTTTAAGTCGGCCGACAAGTTAGAAGAAATAGATGTTGGTGATGATACTAAGCCAAGGCCGATGTACATTAGTGCAAGTTTGAATCCGGAGTATATGTCGCACCCGGTTTTCCGAAGAATACCAAGCGCTAACTATATGTGTGCCCAGGATGTCCACACAACACATATAGCAACAAAAATAGAGATTATCAAAGACAATGCTTTATTATATATCGAAACATATTTACAACAGGACTTACATCTATAACAAAGCACAATAGAAGTATTCTCAATCTTCTATCTTTGGGTCTTCATACTCCACAGGGACGGTTGACTGGGAGAGCACTCGCCTAGCACCCTGGGAACTCCACTAGAAACAGTTCACTTGAAACGCCATCTGGTACCCATCCGGGATTTTGTTGATTGTAAAGCAAGCGTCAGCGCACCATGCTAAGCAAGCATAACATGAGGGGATGCAAGGCTCAAAAGGCTAGACACAGTTGAACTGTGGTTAGCACTTTTAATTGGTCATGTTTTATTATTATACCTGACTTTCTAGGTTATGCTTAGCACCCCAAGTAAAATATAATTAATTACCATCATCAAGATTAAATGTCACCAGAACCATCCATCGATCCATCTATCTCAAAAAGGATCCAGGCCGCTCGTGACCGTGAGCACGGCTGATATATCAGTTTGATCAAACTCTGCAGAGTGTGTACACTTTCACCATGAGTCATGATACCCATATGCCTGAGGCGGCCAACCTCTGACTCACTTCCGAGGTAAGTCGGCAGGGTTCACTACGAGGCCTTTCCAAAGACACCCTAACAAGTTAGTAGCCGTGAGGTTTCAGCAGCTAGGCGAATGGAGCCCCCCTTCAAGACTGGTGCACAAATGACCGCAGCCCAGCAACACATCTTGACAGGCAAGAAGCCATTCTGCAACCTAGGCCCCCCTCTTGCGCCTTTCGGTAACCACTAACAAGCTAGAGAAACCTAGTTACTTAGCCAAGACCAGAGCCATATAGTCCTCATGGTTGTACGGATGTCCTGGGTGGCCGCTTTAAGATTAAGTCCTTACGGAGGGCAGACTAGAGCACCCCAAAGGCCCAATGCTCTAGCCCCCTTCTGTCCATGTTACCAAAGAGCGTCATTTTAACCGTTGATCCATAAGTTATTAATCAAAATTAATATAAAGTTAGGTGATTGCAAGCTAAGCAAAGCTACCCATATGCATCAACCCGGGGTATCAAGGAATATGGTACAAAGTACTAGGTAAAGTCCTTATGGGTTCATCATATTAGACACATGCATATGAAAATGATTATATAGTTCTTAGGTAACAAAGGAACTCATGTTACACTTGCCTTCCAAAAGCTTGACAAACTCTCCATCCTTTCCTTTCGAATCATCCTTGTACAGCTCCACCTCTAATGATAGAATCAACCAGCACAAGCATCTTAAACAAACCTAGAAACAAGTACACCAAGCATTATAAAAACAACACATAAATGTTTAAAACATGTAGGACTTGTAACTATGATCGCTTGAGCGCAAAAAACAACCAAAAGGAAAGCCAGGATTAAAGGATGCGAGAGTTGAAAGGTATAGATGGAAATGATTGGATTTAGGTGAGCAAGGTGAAGTTGGACCGAAGAAACATACACATCAGAACAACAAGGGTTGGATATGTGTATAGGTTACTTGAAACATGTCATTATCAACCAATGCACTATGGTGGGTTCAAGATCAAAGGAAATCAACATTATGTTGAAGAGTGCACCGGCCGAGCATACTCGATGCTGGATAGCGGCGGGTAGCGATGGTCTGTGAACATGATAAGTCGAGACACATTGCACTAATTAGCTTGGATTGGAACTTGTTAGGTGATCATGTGCAACTAGGAGACAGACATTCATGTAAGAGGACTCGAGTGGGGAACGCGGCGGATCGCCGAGGCATCTCGGACTTGCACATCGGTGGGCAGCGGTAGTTATGTTGAGTTGTTGCATGGTTATCGAAGGACTAAAAGGTGATCCATTTTGTGGGGTTGCTAAGTACTGTATGTACTATGTTGTGGCAACTGGACATGGTGTTTCGCCATTGGATAGTTGGGGAACGAGATTGCAAGATTGTATGGCGTGGTTGTTGGCATTGCAAGAGCAGCGACATGATGATATTTATATATTTGGTGATGTGGTTTATATAGACAAGACAACTTTAAGATATGTGTGTAAGTATATGATAAACTCTATGGTTGAAGGGCTTGATCACTGGAGTAGCGAATCATCGAGAACGCCGCATGCCAACCGGCATCAATGCGGCCAAGGGGCAGCAGAGACAGCGAAAGCACAAAAGTGGATAATATCTCTTTTTCGTCTTTGATGATATGACCATGGAACCTTGCAGAGGTGTGTGCAAGTATGTAAATCATAGTCTAGCCAAAGGATACATATTGGGGTTCAATGGATCAACGGGAACGCCATTGCCAAAAACAGGGTAATTGCTGTTTGGACAGCAGGGGTTGTGGACGCTTCGGCATCGATATCTCGGCCATCGGGGATTGCATACCGAACCAATTTGTGGGATCATGTGCAGGGATGTCATGAGCATGTGGGTTCAAGGTATAGTTGATTTGGGCTGTGGATTAGCGGGGAACGCCAACACAACTCAGATTTGCAATCTGCCAAGACAGCAGGAGCAGCAGGCACGGAGATGATGATATCTCTAGTTTATCAACTCCTATGGCGAAACCATTTAACAGGGGTGTGTTCAAGGATATAATCTACATCTCCACCAAAGGGGTTGATGATTGGAGGCACGAAACAGCGAGGAACGCCGATTCCGTGAATGACAGCAAATCTGCCCACGAGGACAGCAACACATACAACGGGTAATCTTCATCGGGGATCAACCATACGTCATCTACGGCACTTGATATGCAGCGAGGGATACAAGAACAACATGAGAAAGATTATGGAGTGTTCTCACCATGGGGATAGGTGTGGTGGAGCGAGGAGAGGCATCAACGGCGGCCGGTGACGTTGATCTAGTACATCGGGGCATCCTTCTCGCATTGCGGTTGATCGGGGCAGCCATGGGGGAGGATGAGGAGCTGCAGGGGCGTCCCTCCTCTGTCCTTGACGTGGGAAATGAAGGGGGAGGCGTGAGGGGGCTGTGGGGGTGGTATATATGAAGGAGAGATGAGGGGAGGTGAAGGGGTTGGAAGGGAAAGGGCCTTGACTTGATATTTTGATGGCTTGCTTGATATTTTTGTGGGAGAATGAGAGGGATCCAAGGGGTTGACGTGGGAGAGAGGATAGGAAGAGTTAGAGGGCTGGTTGGGCTTGATGTTGGTCCACAAAAGATAGAAGGATGGTTGGGCTTTGATCCGAGGCGAGAGCTAATGAGAGATTTGGACCGGAACGGTGTCAGAGGATGGAAAGAGTTGGGTTGACCCATTAGCAAAAGAGAGAAATGGGGAGGTGTGGTTTACTAATGATCTAAGTTGGTGGATTTTTCCCAAGATAAGACAAGATAGAAGGAGAGAGTTGAGCTTGATTCGCCAAGTTATCAGAGTTGCGATTAGGGTTTTTATAAAATTGAAAGCTTCAAAGAGATGGGACTAAGGCTATAGAGATTTCAAGGATGGATCATATATAAGTTTGGCTTTGATCAAGAGGAGAAAAGGTGAAGGGAAAAGGACCCATGTAGATGTTTCCTAAGGTGAGGAAAGAAAAGCAAGTCAAAATTGAGATTAACTTGGATACATGACACGTGATTGATTTGACTTGAACAAAATAAAATTGAATTATGTGAGAAAGAAGAGATATAAAGATTGGTCACTTAGCATAGACTTTGGGCTATGGAGAAGACTAAATCAAAAGAGATTAGGAGCTCAAATATAAGGGAGAAAGGATAAAAGAAAAGAGAGAGAGCAGGGGCTATGACTAGTTAGGGTTTTAGAGGGCATAAGATTGAGTGTCCGGCAAGGTGAAAGTTTGGGATCCATCAAGGTTCTTAGAACAAGGATCAATGATTAAGGTATTATGTGGTTCCCAAGGACTTGATCATGGTATTGAGGCCAAGGAAAGTTGGTCAAAGATTAATAGGGATTTGCTTCGAATGAAACCCGTTGCGCGCGTTTGAAAACATTTAAACTCATTTTTCACACAAGAACACTGCAATGGCATGAAGTGCATCAAACAAGTCATATTAAATTGTAAAAAAGTTTTAGAAAATGGTTTCTTCACTCTTTAGATTGAGAACAAACTTAACAAAAGGTTGGAAACTTTTAGAGAAACGTTAAATCATTTATTTTATTTAGTGTTTTCAAGGCACATCCCCAAAATAGAAATTTTGGGGTGTGACAAGATAGATCGCAGATTGATAGCCCTTTTAAAGGAGTTTAAAGATTGTTTTGCTTGGGATTATACAGAGATGCCCGGATTGGATCGTTCTATTGTTGAACATCGATTACCTATTAAGTCCGGATATCGTCCTTACAAACAACCTCCACGGAGGATTTATAAAGAGGAGATATTGGCCGATGTGAAAAAGGAGATCGAAAGATTGTTGGAAGCAAATTTCATTCGGCCATGCAGGTATGCAGAGTGGATTTCAAATATAGTTCCTGTATACAAGAAGAATGGAAAGATGAGGGTGTGCATAGACTTCAGAAATCTTAATAAGGCTACTCTGATGGATGGGTACCCAATGCCAGTTGCCGATTTGCTGGTAGACGCAGCGGCTGGATATGAAGTCATTAGCTTCATAGATGGAAATGCTGGGTACAACCAGATCTTCATGGCAATAGAAGATATCTCAAAGACAGCCTTCAGATGCCCTGGGCATATTGGTTTATTTGAATGGATTGTCATGACATTCAGGTTAAAGAATACCGGTGCAACTTATCAACGAGCTATGAATTACATCTTTCATGAGTTGATCGGCAAAATCGTAAAGATTTATATTGATGACGTGGTGGTCAAATCTAAAAACCATGAAGGGCATTTAGCCGATTTGAGGAAGACTCGGAGTGTACTAGAAGACATGGTTTGAAAATGAACCCAAATAAGTGTGCTTTCGGAGTCTCAGCTGGTGAGTTTTTGGGATTTCTTGTTCATAAAGGAGGGATTGAAGTCGGGAAAAAGAGTATGGAAGCGATAGATAAAGTTGTCCCTCCAACTAATCTCATGGAGCTATAATCATTGCTTGGCAAGATTAATTTTGTGAGAAGATTTATATCCAATCTATCGAGAGAGTCTTGCCTTTTTCTCCACTTTTGAAGCTCAAGAAAGATCAAGAGTGCATATGGGATGACGTACAACAAAAGGCTTTTGATGAAATCAAAGAATACATGAAGGCGCCACCAGTGCTGGTACCTCCACAACTTGACAAGCCTTTCAAGTTGTACGTGGCGGCTGATGGTCTAACAATAGGATCGGCTCTCATGCAAGAGTTTGAAGGAAAAGAGAGAGTAATAGCTTATCTTAGCCGAAAGCTATTGGATCCGTAGACAAGATATTCGATTCTGAGAAAAATTTGCTTATGTGTGTATTACTCATGTACCAAATTTCGGCACTACTTGTTAAATGCCGAATGCGTGGTAGTTTCTAGTTTTGATGTAATAAAGCATATGCTATCGATGCCGATTTTGAATGGAAGGATTGGCAAGTGGATTTTTGCTTTATCAGAGTTTGATTTAAAATATGAATCGGCAAAAAGCGGTAAAGGGTCAAATTATTGCTGATTTTATTACACAACATCGTGATCTTTCTATAGAGATGATAAGCATTGCACCCTAGGCTTTATTCTTCGATGGTTCATTCTGTAGCAAAGGTGGTGGTGCTGGTATTCTCTTGATTTCTCCACAGGGAGTAACCTTTGAATATGCTATTCCCATTGAATTTTATGTTACTAATAATCAAGCGAGTATGAAGCATTGCTTAGAGGGCTTCGGCTTCTTATAGAGGTAAAAGCCGTTCTTTGTCGAAATCTTTGGAGATTCTGAAATGGGTGATTAACCAATTAACTGGCAATATGAGTGCAAGAATGATATATTAAGGGAGTATTATGAAGAATGCCGGGAACTTTTGAAAAGCTTTCGAACGGTGACTTTACATCATATCCCTAGGGGGCACAATGAAGAAGCAAATAAGCTAGCTCAAACTGCTTCTGGATATCGTGAAAATCAAGAAGTTCTCACTATAGACGAAGGTGCTCCGGATGCCGATCAAGTGGTTGATGATTGGAGGTGTGAAATAGCCGACACTGGGAATCCATCACGTAAAAGTTTCCCGAAAGCTCAGGTACAATGCCCTTAAGTTCGTGCTTCTTGATGATCAATTATATTATAAATCTATAGATGGAGTATTGCTTAAATGCTTGAATCAAGAAGAGGCCAGAAAGGTGATGTATGAAGTACATGAAGGACTATGTGGTGCACATCAATCCGCTTACCGAATGAAGTGGATAATTAGGAGAACCGGTTATTTTTGGCCAACTATGCTAGAAGATTGTTTTGAATATTATAAGGGGTGTCAAGATTGTCAAAAATTTGGCAACATTCAAAAAGCTCCAGTATCTGCTATGAACCCAATAATCAAACCTTGGCCATTTAGAGGATGGGGTATAGATTTAATTGGTCAAATTCATCCTCCTTCGAGCAAAGGGCATAAGTTTGTGCTCTTGGCCATGGATTATTTTACCAAGTGGGTTGAGGCTATTCCTTTGAAGAAGGTCACATCAAAAAATATGATCAGTTTTGTTAAAGAGCATATAATTTATAGGTTTGGGATCCTCAAACTATAACAACCGATCAAGGGCTCGGTTTACTTCTTCGGAGTTTTGTGACTTTGCCGAAGACATGGGAATCAAGTTGTATAATTCTTCTCCTTATTATGCACAAGCCAATGGCCAGGCGTAAGCATCAAATAAGATTATGATTAAGATCATCCGTAAGAAAATTGATGAAAAGCCAAGAAGGTGGCATTTGGTCCTTAATGAAACATTATGGTCTTACCGAATGGCTTGTCATGGGTCGACCCAAACATCTCCCTATGAGTTAGTCTATGGGCATCATGCTGTTTTACCATGGGAGTTGCAATCGGGTTCGAGACGAGTTATGTTGCAAAAAGATTTGGGAAAGAGAGATTATACAAATTTGATGATAGATGAGTTAGAAGACTTGCATCTGATTTGTCTCAAGGCATTGGAAAATATTGAGAAAAACAAGATACGCGCGTTGCCAAGTACTACAATAAGAAAGTCGAGTAAAGCAATTCCACGAAAGGTGATTTGGTTTGGAAGACTATATTGCCGATTGGAACGAAAGACAGAACATTCGGCAAGTGGTCTCCAAATTGGGAAGGACCTTTTCGGGTGGTGAGATGTGTGCCTGGCAATGCATATATTTTGAAAACTCTATTCGGAGAAGAGTTTACCAGAGCTATCAATGGAAGATTTCTTAAGAAATATAATCCCAAAGGTTGAAGTTGGTTCATAAAAGGAGTTTAAAATTAAATATAGCCGATGAAGGAACATCGCCTTTAGCTTAAAAATCCCATAGCCGATACAGTTCGTATCGCCTTTAGTCCAAAAAATATCTATGTTTAGCCGAATGGTTTGAAATTGATTTCGGTGTTCTGACTGGTTGGTTTATCGGGAGAAGAGAAAAGTGAAGCGTTGAATGACAATACTGAGTGATACGTCACGTCGGTTGCAACGCAAGACTAAGATCTAATCGACTAAAGTGATGTCACTACATTCGGGAAACATTATTCAGAATTGTTTTGATTCAGAAACACTGAAAGCGTCTATTCGGCATTCAACACAAGGGTCATGAACAAACACATCTCCG
The DNA here is from genome assembly GCA_015844335.1 of Chrysopogon serrulatus. Classification (NCBI taxonomy): domain Eukaryota; kingdom Viridiplantae; phylum Streptophyta; class Magnoliopsida; order Poales; family Poaceae; genus Chrysopogon; species Chrysopogon serrulatus. Next base: position 1,874 of record JADLZL010006157.1, on the reverse strand, counting down.
TAAAAAATAATTTCATTATTCACGGTCGTCCCTAATTATAAACTACTCTTGAAATAACTTATTAAGAACAGATTGGGGATTGGTGGATTCAATGAGAACAAAGAAGATGATCTTCATAGTGCTCTAGACGCTCGTTGATATCCTCAATCTCATGAGGAGGGCCACCAGTGAATCCAGTGGCCTGGAAGGAGTAGTCCTCGCCGGTCCGAGAGGTCATCGCCGCCAGACCGAGAGACACACCAAGGTGCACACCTTGGATGACGGCCTGATCAACACGGCCATCCACAAAGATCGCGTGCCTCGGCGGTCTCCCCATGGGCGTTCACCTTGTCGGCCACCCCTGTTCACCGCCGCCTTCGACGCTCATTCTCCACAGAGAGTGCTAGACAAGGAAGAGACGAGTCGGGACATGAAGAAGATTGAAAAGGAAGGAATCCGTGCGGGGATGCCGAACCGGTGATGGCGTCGCAAAGTCGCTTTTGCACTGATCCTCCCATTCGGCTTGCGCAATGCCGAACTGCTTGGAGACATCGCCCAGCTTGTTCCAGGCCTCGTCCCTCTCTTTACGGAACCGAAGCGCCTCCTCATGAATGTACAGAGGATCTTCTCCCTCTGATTCCGCCGGACCCCAGGTGATGCATCCGGCCCAGGTGGGGTTGGATGAAAAGCCCGACACACCGATCCGGATTCCCCCCCGAATCCCGGCAATCTTAGCACCGACAAAATTTAAATTACGACGCACCGATCCGGCTACAACGCCACTAGGGCCTCTTGTTACGCCTCGGCAATCTTAGCACCGCACTTCGGCGCACCCCTTCCAGAAAAGGCCCAATCGCCCCAACAGACTAGTCTGATGGGGGAAGGGTGGCTCTCCCTTTTAAGGTAGCTTCCTCCTCCCAAGCTAAGCAAGGTGGAATTATTTAGAGGCTCACACGGTCGCCGCCCGACTACAACTGGGCCACTTGGCCCATTGTTGCGTCTTTGCCAGCGGGTAATAGTGGATGATGTCCTCATCATTCCCACCCCCTTAAACAAGGGCCCAGCTCTGATACCAAATGATGCATCCGGCCCAGGTGGGGTTGGATGAAAAGCCCGACACACCGATCCGGATTCCCTCGAATCCCCGCAATCTTAGCACCGACAAATGGCCGAAATTACGACGCACCGATCCGGCTACAACGCCACTAGGGCCTCTTGTTGCGCCTCGGCAATCTTAGCACCGCACTTCTACAAGCACCCCTTCCAGAAAAGGCCCAATCACCCCAAATGACTAGTCTCGATGGGGAAGGGTGGCTCTCCCTTTTAAGGTAGCTTCCTCCTCCCAAGCTAAGCAAGGTGGAATTATTTAGAGGCTCACACGGTCGCCGCCCGACTACAACTGGGCCACTTGGCCCATTGTTGCGTCTTTGCCAGCGGGTAATAGTGGATGATGTCCTCATCACCAGGGGTTGGCGTCGTATGAGTTGTCGGACTCCGACGAGCTCGATGAACTGGAGGAACCGGAGACAGGGACCGGCTGATCCGAGGTGCCCGGCTAAGTCACCACCATTGGGGGAAGAAGGTGGTACTGGCCGCTGATGACCCTCGCCCTGAGTAAGCAGAATGAATCGAACTCAGAGAAGATGAACAGAGAGATAACCGCAAGGAGGTAACCCGATTGATTCTCACCCATGGCGTTGACGGCGCGGCGCTCGACTTCCTTTTGCCTCTCCCTCGGCACGGCGCTTGCCCGCGGTCATCGCCGCTCGCCATTGATGCCCTAGAAACTAGATTGCTTTCTGGGGTTGATCCGAAAGCGTAGAGGTGAAGAGATGACGATGGAGGTGTATGATTGAGGATGACGATGAAGACCGGAGAAGGGCTTTATTTATAAG